>CAXHJY010000152.1:40000-72500 GCA_964016885.1 Eledone cirrhosa
ATATATATATATATATATATGTATATATATATATACATATATATATATATATATATATATATACATATATATATATATATATATATATACATATATATACTATATATATACATATATATACATATATATATATATATATATATACATATATATATATATACATATATATATATATGTATATATATATATATATATATATATATATATGTATATATATATATATGTATATATATATATATGTATATATATATATATATATATATATATATATATATGTATATATATATATATATATATATATATGTATATATATATATATATATATATATATATGTATATATATATATATATATATATGTATATATATATATATATATATATATATATATGTATATATATATATATATATATATGTATATATATATATATATATATATATATATATGTATATATATATATATGTATATATGTATATATATATATATATATATATATATGTATATATATATATATATATATGCCAAAGTTAAAGTCAAATTCACCTCGTGGACGAGAATGCGAGCACTCCTCTTTGTTTCGTCCGCGGATGGCTAACATAACCCTATCTCCCCCCCCGCACCACCCCCACCACCCCACCCTCCAAACGCAACCCAAAACTTCAGAGTTGGTACCATAAATGTAGGCACCCTAAAGGGTCGCGCTAACGAGGTTGTAGAAATGCTTGAACGTAAGGAGGTCGATGTTTGTTGTATTCAAGAGACCAGGTGGAGGGGTGGGTCTGCTAGATTCATTGAGGGTAAAAAACGATGTTATAAGCTTTTCTGGGTGGGAAACGACGATGGGCTGGGTGGAGTAGGAATCATGGTAGCAGAAAAGTGGGCAGATAAGATAATAGACGTAAATAGAGTGAACGACAGAATAATTAAAATAAGACTTGTCCTCAATAGAACTACGGTGACAGTAATATATGCGTACGCACCCCAATCCGGACTGCCCGGCACTATAAAAGACAGATTCTATGAGACACTGTTGCTAACTACCTCCCAAATATCTGACAGTGACTATATAATTATTGCAGGCGACCTAAATGGTCACGTTGGACAACATTGTGACGGCTACGACGAAATCCATGGAGGCTATGGGTTTGGTACTAGAAATGAGGAAGGCTCCAGAATCCTGGAATTCTGTGATGCAAATAACCTAACTATCTGTAACACTAACTTCAAAAAACGTGACAATCACCTGATCACCTATAGATCCGGGGAACACACAAGCCAGGTAGATTATATCCTTACCAGAAGACGTGACAGAGTGTCTGTTGTAAACACTAAATCCCTCCCCCATGAAGAATGCACCTCCCAACATAGACTGATAATTAGCGACCTCATAGTCAGGACGAGACGTACTCGACAGCAGAAGAGGACTATCCTCAGGAGGAAAATATGGAAACTAAAGGACCCCACAGCCAGAAATAAATTTCAAAGCATATTACTTGATGCTTTCGACAGTAAGGAAGAGCATCTAGAATCGGACAATATAGAGGGACAGTGGGAATTTCTGAAAGCAAACCTGCTGTTGGCGACAGACGAAGTCTGTGGCTGGAGCAGGCCTGTAGGCAGGAGGAGAGTAACATGGTGGTGGAACAGTAGGGTGGAGGGGTCAATTAAGGCCAAAAAGCAGGCTTGGAAAGTATGGCGGGATGGGGGAAGTAGAGTAGACTATCAAGTGGCCAGGAGGGAAGCTAGGAGAGAAGTGTACTTAGCAAGAAGGGAAGCTGAGGAAAGAAAGTTCAAGCATGTTCTACAACGCGATGACCAAAAACGTGAGGTGTTCAGGATTGCCAGGCAATGCGTCAAGGAAAACCGTGATATTGTCGGGGAGAAGTGTGTACTTAACGATGATGGCATACTTGCCATCACCGACACTGATAAGAAGGTAGCTTGGAAGTGTCACTATGAAAGGCTACTAAATGAGGAGAATAAATGGGAGAAAGACAGTCTCCCCCATATCGACCCGATAGAGGGACCAGCAGTGTTAGTCGAGGGGAGTATAATAAGTAAGGCAATCAAGGATATGAAGACGGGTAAGGCGGCTGGGCCTTCGGAAATAGTTGCTGAGATGCTGAAGGCATCTGGCACGGTGGGACACACCATGGTCACCCACATAGTTAACCAAGTCGTACAGAATGGGGTTGTTCCGAAGGACTGGCATAGCAGCATCATCGTTAACTGTTATAAGGGTAAAGGAGACGCCCTAGATAGGAGTAACTATAGAGGCATTAAATTAATCGACCAGGTCATGAAGGTCACGGAAAAAGTAATAGCGCAACTAATCAGAGAGAGAATTGACCTAGATGAAATGCAGTTCGGGTTTGTGTCAGGCAAAAGTACCACAGACGCTCTTTTCATAGTACGACAACTACAGGAGAAGTACCTAGCTAAAGGTAAACCCCTCTACTTAGCTTTTGTCGACTTGGAGAAAGCCTTCGACAGAGTCCCCCGCTCCATTATCTGGTGGGCTCTTAGAAAACTAGGCGTTGACGAATGGCTTGTGAGGGCTATACAAGCCATGTATAAAGAAACAGTCAGCAAGGTTAGAATTAACAACGAATATAGTGAAGAGTTTAGCGTAAAAGCTGGCGTCCATCAGGGCTCTGTTCTCAGCCCCCTACTATTTATTATTGCCCTTCAGGCTATAACAGAGGAGTTCAAGACAGGCTGCCCATGGGAACTCCTATACGCAGACGACCTGACACTCATAGCGGAATCAATGGCCGAGCTAGAGAAGAAATTCCAAACATGGAAGCACGGCCTAGAGTCAAAAGGACTTAAAATTAACCTGGCTAAGACCAAAGTTCTAGTTTGTAGGAAAGAAAACAAGGCGGCGATCCCTTCTGGGAAATGGTCGTGCTCGGTGTGTAGGAAAGGCGTAGGTAGAAATTCCATTTTATGTCCTAAATGCAAAGTATGGGTGCATAAAAGATGTAGTGGGATCACAGGTAAGCTAACTAAGAACATAGATTTTACATGTGGCCGGTGTTCTGGTGCAATAAGTAGCAGCAAGTGCCCACAAAATACTAGCTCTTTCAATTGCGCAGAGGGTTCTATAGAAATAGTGGACAGCTTCCGTTACCTGGGCGATAAAATCAGCAGTGGGGGAGGGTGCTCTGAAAGTACTGTAGCTAGAGTCAGAACTGGTTGGAAAAAGTTCAGAGAGCTTATACCACTATTAGCTGCTAAAGGGTTCTCCCTAAAAATGAAAGGCAGGTTGTACGATGCCTGCATACGAACAGCAATGCTGCATGGCAGTGAGACCTGGGCATTGTGTGCAGAGGATATACGCAGACTAGAGAGGAACGAAGCTTGCATGCTCCGCTGGATGTGTAACAGTAATATACGTGAACGGCAAAGCATAAACGAACTAAGGAAAAAATTAGAGATAAGAGGGATCAGATGTTGTTTACTCGAGAGAAGGCTACGTTGGTATGGACACGTGATGCGCATGAAAGTCGATAGCTGTATAACAAAGTGCAGGGCAATAAAGATAGACGGTAGTCACGGAATAGGCAGACCTAGAAAAACCTGGGACGAGCTGATAAACTCCGACATCACACACTTACACCTCTCCAAGACAATGTCACTGGACCGAGACCTTTGGCGGTACTCAGTAACAGAGAAGACCCGCCTTACCTAAATATATAGTAAAACCTACTCCAGCCAGTAGGCATCTCTAACAAAATACACCCCGTCCCACCACCACCACCCCCACCCCATCCACACCACCCCGTTCTATGTAAAGTTATGTTGGTGCCGCACCATCCAGGCTGAAACAAATGAGATCGTGTAGGTGTCACGACAAAAAAACACACAGTCCACGCTGTAATGTGGCCGTGTAGGCAACACGGTAAAAACCTCCCAGACCCACACTGTAAATGTGGTTGGTGTTAGGAAGGGCATCCAGCTGTAGAAAACCTGCCAGACAGTCCTATGCGAGCAAGACAATCACTCTTGCCTCAAGTGGGACTACCCCCGTCCAAACCCATGCAAGCGTAGAACACGGACGTTAAACGTTGATGATGATGATGATATATATACATATATATATATATATACATATATATATATATACATATATATATATATATATACATATATATATATATATACATATATATATACATATATATATATATACATATATATATATATACATATATATACATATATATATATATATACATATATATATATATATATACATATATATATATATATACATATATATATCATCATATATACATATATATATATATATACATATATATATCATCATCATCATCGTTTAACGTCCGTGTTCCATGCTTGCATGGGTTTGGACGGGAGTTTTCCCACTTGAGGCAAGAGAGGTTGTCTTGCTCGCATAGGACTGTCTGGCGGGTTTTCTACAGTTGGATGCCCTTCCTAACACCAACCACATTTACAGTGTGGGGCTGGGAGGTTTTTACCGTGTTGCCTACACGGCCACATTACAGCGTGGACTGTCTGGCGGGTTTTCTACAGTTGGATGCCCTTCCTAACACCAACCACATTTACAGTGTGGGGCTGGGAGGTTTTTACTGTGTTGCCTACACGGCCACATTTACAGCGTGGACTGTGTGTTCTTTTTGTCGTGACACCTACACGATCTCATTTGTTTCAGCCTGGATGGCGCGGCACCAACATAACTTTACATAGAACGGGGTGGTGTGGATGGGGTGGGGGTGGTGGGACGGGGGGGGTGTTTTGATAGAGATGCCTACTGACTGTAGTAGGTTTTACTTTGTATTTAGGTAACGCGGGTCTTCTCTATTACTGAGTACCGCCAAAGCTCTCGGTCCAGTGACATTGTCTTGGAGAGGTGTAAGTGTGTGAGGTCGGAATTTATCAGCTCATCCCAGGTTTTTCTGGGTCTGCCTACTCCGTGGCTACCGTCTATCTTTATTGCCCTGCACTTTGTTATACAGCTGTCGTCTTTCATGCGCATCACGTGACCATACCAACGTAGCCTTCTCTCGAGTAAACAACATCTGATCCCTCTTATTTCTAATTTTTTCCTTAGTTCGTTTATGCTTTGCCGTTCGCGTATATTACTATTACACATCCAGCGGAGCATGCAAGCTTCGTTCCTCTCTAGTCTGCGTATATCCTCTGCACACAATGCCCAGGTCTCACTGCCATGCAACATTGCTGTTCGTATGCAGGCATCATACAACCTGCCTTTCACTTTTAGGGAGAACCCTTTAACGGCTAATAGTGGTATAAGCTCTCTGAACTTTTTCCATCCAGTTCTGACTCTAGCTACTGTACTTTCGGAGCACCCTCCCCCACTGCTGATTTTGTCACCCAGGTAACGGAAGCTGTCCACTATTTCTATAGAACCCTCTGCGCAGTTGAAAGAGCTAGTATTTTGTGGGCACTTGCTGCTACTTATTGCACCAGAGCACCGGCCACATGTAAAATCTGTGTTCTTAGTTAGCTTACCTGTGATCCCACTACATCTTTCATGCACCCATACTTTGCATTTGGGACATAAAATGGAGTTTCTACCTACGCCTTTCCTACACACTGAGCATAGCCATTTCCCGGAAGGGTCCGGCGCCTTATTTTCTTTCCTACAAACTAGAACTTTAGTCTTAGCCATGTTAATTTTAAGGCCTTTTGATTCTAGGCCGTGCTTCCATGTTTGGAATTTCTTCTCTAGCTCGGCCATTGATTCAGCTATGAGCGTTAGGTCATCTGCATATATACATATATATATATATATATATACATATATATATATATATATATATATATACACACACACACATGTATATATATATATATATATACATATATGTATATATATATATATATATACATATATATATATATATATATATATATATATATATAGTGTGTGTGTGTGGAAGATGGACATTAAACAATGATGATGATAAGGATACAGTGGAACCTTGGTTAACGAATTTAATTCATTCCTGAAGGCTGTTCATCACCTGAAATTTTCGTAAACCGAGACTATTTTTCTTATACAAAATGCTGAGAAACAAATACAATGAGAGAAATATTGTGTGTGAAAGACAGATAAATATCACCATAGTAACTAACTACTCAGCAAGTGATGCTTTCCCACCAGATCTCCAAACTTGTTGCTGGCTTGTAAGTTCATTACTCAACATTGTTTGTGAATCGAGACGTTTTATGTTCAGAAAAATGATTCATGAACCAAGGTTCCACTGTATATAAATCAGAGTCAACAGCCTACAATATATATAATATATATCATGTTAGTCAACAATCTACAATAAATATACCCCTTATCTAAACACCAATTAATTAAAACTATACTATATATTTAGTAAAGACACACAACTTTACTTTTACAGTTTACTCTATATGTAAAGATTTAATATCAGAAAGGGCATTTAGCCATATGAAGAAAAAAAAAACTGTAAAGATATCTTCTAAACCATGTAAACATAGAAAAACAATTGTAAAAATGTTAATAATTATGATGATGATGATAATGAAGAGGAGGAGGCGGGTGGTAGTAGTAGCAATCTCCAAATCATAATTAGATAATATTAGTAAAGGAGCAGTAAAACATTTAAATTCTAACAGTTTATGTGTAAATATTCAAATTTGTGGTAGATGTCATAATATGGATTTCTCATACTGACACAGCATCATCATCAATTTACATTTGCGCTTCATACTGGTTTTCATTGGATAGATCACCATGGTCTGAGATGAAATGGGTTGAAAGACCATGTCTCGCTCATAAAAATGTTTTGGAAGACACATAACTTCAGATTATCTAGAAATTGAGAAAACTCGGGGAAAAGAGTGATTGCAGTACACATTTTTTCTCTTACATTATGTGATGTGGATTCATGTGGAACAGGACATAAAGACTTACAACTTTTTTTTTTATTTAAAAAGATTCCAATCACATATTGAAAATGTAAGACATGAATCCACTATTTAAAAAAACATAAGACATGGGTCCACTATTTAAAACTGCATAAGATATGGGTCCATAATTTAAAATGGCAAAAGTCATGAATCCGCTATTTAATACTGCATAAAATGTGGGTCGACTATACATTACAGTCTTATGTATAATATGACCAAATTTGAAACAGAATTTAAAACCCATAGTCAATACTTCAATACTGTATCATTAAATTCAATAAAATTACTTACTTGAGAAACTGGGAAATTATATGATATCTTTTTTGATTTCACTGAGTTATTCATTGCAATAATAAAACCAATAAGATCATTGTTTGCCTGCAACCAAAGGAGAATAAATTCACAGGTGTGTATTTCAAATATAGTTAACACAGGTGTGTAGTTCAAATATAGTTAACACAGGTGTGTAGTTCAAATCTAGTTAACACAGGTGTGTAGTTCAAATCTAGTTAACACAGGTGTGTAGTTCAAATATAGTTAACACAGGTGTGTAGTTCAAATATAGTTAACACAGGTGTGTAGTTCAAATATAGTTAACCAGCTGTGTATTTCAAATATAGTTAACCAGCTGTGTAGTTCAAATATAGTTAACACAGGTGTGTAGTTCAAATATAGTTAACACAGGTGTGTAGTTCAAATATAGTTAACACAGGTGTGTAGTTCAAATATAGTTAACCAGCTGTGTATTTCAAATATAGTTAACCAGCTGTGTAGTTCAAATATAGTTAACACAGGTGTGTAGTTCAAATATAGTTAACACAGGTGTGTAGTTCAAATATAGTTAACATAGGTGTGTAGTTCAAATATAGTTAACACAGGTGTGTAGTTCAAATATAGTTAACACAAGTATATTTCAAACATAGTAGACACACAGGTGTGCTTCAAATATAGTAAATACACAGGTGCGCTTCAAATATAGTAAATACACAGGTGTACTTCATCATCATCATCATTTTACGTCCGCTTTTCCCTTCTTGCAAGGGTGGGACGGGAACTGATTCTGGCTTGATTTCTACAGCTGGATGCCCTTCCTAACACCAACCTCATTTACAGTGAGTGCTGGGTGCTTTTTTGCTGTGGCACCTCCACGACCACTTTACAGTGGAATGATAGGGACCCCAGTCCTATCATCTCATTTCTACAGCTGAGTAAACTGGAGCAATGTGAAATAAAGTGTCTTGCTCAAGGAAACAACACATCACCCGGTCTGAGAATTGAACTCACAACCTTTCGATTGCAAGGCCAATGCTCTAACCACTAAGCCATGTGCCTCCATTACTTCAAATATAGTAAATACACAGGTGTACTTCAAATATAAACATACTGGTGTATTTCAAATATAATACACATGCAAGCGTTTTTCAAATGCAGTTAACACACAGATGTGTATATCAAACATAGTTAACACACAGGTGTATATTTTAAACAGTAAACACATAGGTGTATATCAAATATAATAAACACAGGTGTATTTCAAATATAATCAACACACAGGTGTATTTCAAATATAGTTATCTGACAGGTGCATTTAAAATACAGTTAACACAAAGGTGTATTTCAAATATAGTTATCACACAGGTGTATTTCAAATAGAGTTAACACATTAACACATTAACTATATTTGAAATACACATCTCTAAAATTGTCAAGAAGGCTGAGGGTGTCTTAGCATCACTCAGCAAGACCTTTGTCAGCTGCTCTCCAGCTATCTATTTAAGGCTGTACATGGCTATGGTGCGGCCACACTTAGAATTTGCATCACCAGTCTGGAACCCCTATCTTGCTCAGAACATTGACCGCCTGGAAACTGTTCAGAGACGTGCAACCAAGCGAATACCCTCCATCAGGCATCTACCATACTCTGAACGCCTTGCTTCCCTGGGCATGGATACATTGAAGCTCCAACGCCTGGCAACTGACTTGGTAAACACCCACAAAATTGTTAACCATCTTGCCAACAACAACCGAGTACCTTTTTGATTTCCATGTGTTTAACACACGTGGACATGCCCACAAGGTCAGAAAACAGCACAGTTCCCATGACTTTCAGAAACATTTTTTCACGCTCAGAGTTGCTGAAGCATGGAACAAACTACCTGCATCAGTTATTAGCTGTCGAGACACTGCATCCTTTAAGGACTCCATGCTTCCCGAGATTCGCCAACACTACACCTAATATTCTCCCTCCATACACATACACACATGTATATCATGACTCATACACTATTCACTTCCCTGACATTTGTATATTATTCTATGTACTATACATACACCTTTGACGAGTTGTAGTGCACCTGAGCACTTTACACAATAATTTCATTATTATTATTACAATAACTGTTGAAGGAAGTCTTGTACTTGTAAGTTTTGGTTCATTTTCATTAAAAACTTTGGAAGAAAGAATTACTGTACCTTTGATTTTCTCCATTTGTCCATATCATCAGGTTTGAGAATTTCCCTGACAGGAATTTTAAATGTATGTTTCTTTATATTAATAGGATTCATCTGTGAAGAACTAACAGATCCTAAAATACAACAAGAAATGATTAGTTAATTCACATTATTTCCACTGTTAAAAGTCTTTATGTTAAATGATAGGGCTGGTACCATGAAAATGCTCCCTGTGCACTCTGTAATGTGGTCGGCATTACATGGGACATTAGGCTGTGCCAAACAAAGGGTTGGACGGACTCTTCAGTTGTGTTTAGAACATAATAACCTCTCTAGTGCTGGTACCACAACAAAAATGAACCCAATAAATACACTTGGTAAATTGGTTGCTGTTAGGAAGAGCATTTGGCAGTAAAAGCAATACCAAAATCTGGAACATATGTAAGCGTGATGTGGCCTTTCTCTCAGTGAGGACAGTAGCTTCATTTAAGTACTGACTTGATCTGTAACGCCCTCTCCAACCCATGCCAGCATGGAAAAACTGATCTTAAATGACAATGATGATTATCATCATGATCATGTGTACAAAAAATATATATGTGGCAAATTGACAGGCATAAGACAAAATGCCTTTGTTCAAATCTTATTGAGGTCAACCTTTGGGGATTGATAATGTAAAGTACTAGTCCAATGGTGGTGAATTAGTGGAATTGTTAAAATGTCAGATGAGATGCCTTGTGGTATTTGTTCTGGCTCTTTCCCTTGGCTATCTTTAGTAGAAACCACTTATTCGAGCCAGGTTTGAAGATACCTTCCCAACCACTAGTCTTATAGGCCCTGATTTTGAGGACCATTTTGATTAATTCAATTTTGCAAATTTCAGCATTGCTGCCAACACCACCACTGACACACACTCTCCCTCCTCATTTTCTCTCTATATCCTTCACTCTTACCATCCTATTTTACACAAAATAGACCTTTTACACAAAATATACAACAGCTTTAATATAGTGGACAGATTGATAAATAATACCAATTAGGATAATATTTTTATTTTTATACAGGAATGTAATGTCATTTCTACAACTGTGAATTACGAAAAAAAAATCCTTCATTTTCCTGGGGGGGTATTTTTTGTTGTAATTTCAATTACTAACTTAATATAATACAATGTGGAATGTTTGGTGGCGTAGTTTACAAACTTAATCTAACACAATATTGTATGCACACAGGATACAGTTTACTAACTTAGTATAATAGAATATAGTTTACTAAATGTAACAGTATCTAGTAATGGACACACGACATAGTTTACTTAGTATAATACAATGTAGAATGTTTGATTGCATAGTTCGCCATATAGGATGTACACACAAGGCATATAGCTTACATACTGCATTATTCTGTTATAATAAGCTAACTACACGCAGTGTGTCCAGACAAAATACAGACCACCATCATTGTTACCCCCAATGATATATACTTGGACATACAGAACCTCAGGCGCATGCAGTCTTGTAGTTTTGGCGGACAGAATAGAGAATGCGTTACCAAGGAGGATAACGAGAGAGATGCGTCGAAATAAACATTCTAACTCACTGGGCATATGCTGTTATATTTAGTTAATATATATATCCTTTTTATATTTTATTAGTTACACTTATTAAACTGTTATTTTAAGTTCTAAAGTGATATACTGAGTTCCGTATATTACTATGTTTCATGTGCTTATATAACTTTATAACAAGTAAACTATATTTCGTTCAACATACTCCATACCTTGTGTGTGCGCATAGTTTATCCCTTTTACTGGGTTAGTAAATTACATGTTTTGTGTGTACAAACTATATCCTGTTACTACGTGTATAATTAGCATAACAGAATAATATAGTAAGTCTTTGTTATGAAGATACGCGATAGAAATTTACGGTTATTTCAGTGAAAGCGGTTATAATGATAAAATCGTGTATTTCTAATATCGACGCAATGCCTCAAATATTAAGAGTGGGGGTATAATCGATTATAACGATCCCAGTAATTGATTCGTAGTTATTTCATTGACACCCCTAGGAAAGTCAATACTGATCTCGGCAGTAATTGAACTCAGAAAGTAGAGATGTATCGAGTATGCAGCCATAGAGGTTTTTTTCTCTTGGGCCGGCTCTCGTTTAGAATACAGAAAAGATGGGGTTTTGAAATTAGTAGCAATAACTTTTTTATTTACTATTTTTTTTTTTTTTTTTCGGAATTCTGTGTTTTGAACCGAGAGATTTACGATACAGCAAAACAAATATTTCAACGTAACATCAGGAAACATTGTATTTCACTGCTTGCTGTAATGCTACTAAGCCAAGATTTGGAAAAGGGACGTTGCTTTATAAGCCGGGAAGTAATGCGGAAAGAGGGAGTGGAATAAAAATAGATGTTCTTTGAAGAAATTCCAGGTCAAAGGCATTTAGGAAATTTTAACTGCGAAGTATAGTTTCACTTTGAAATATTTAAACAATTAAATTCTCGAGGACATTTTTTAAAATTACGTTAGAAACTTAAGAAATATGAATTCGCAGTAAAAAATATATAATCACAGCAAAAGAACTGTTGTAATATATAACTATGGCAATAGAAAACAATATTAAGTATTATTCAAAGACTTACCCGCTGTAGCCATATTGCTTGATAGATAAAATACAGTTATTTCCCTTGATATATCCAGTTATCTGAAGGGAGACAACTGGATATAAGATTGTTTTTACTTTCGGTTTATTTTTATTTTTCTTCTGCGCATACTTACTCCTTGGAGGGTCGTGGGAGCAGAGTCCTCAAGCACGCCTTCCAGCGGGTCCTGTCAGAAGCAACCTTCTCCAACTGATCCGACTGGATCTCTAAGCGGAACCAGCTGAGATCATGGATGTTATCCAATCATCTTGCTCGGGGTCTACCCCAGGGTCTCCTGTCGATTGATTTTGCCCATAAAATCTGTCAAGCGATTTCTTCCTGAGACATTCTAACCACATGTCCGTGATATCGGAGTTGTGGTCTCTCAATTCAGAGAAGTAACGACTCTCTGATCTTCGGGCTACGCACTCTTTCGAGTAACGTCACTCCAAAGACCCTTCGGGGCACCCCATTTCGGCCGCTTATATTCGCGATCGTATTCTTTCGGTCATTACCCCAAATCCATGACCATAGGTAAGGGTTAGCACGAATACCGAATTGAAGATAGCGAATTTGGATTCAACACCTACTTCCCTTCTTTCGGGTAATTTTTTTAATCCTCACGTAAAAAGGCGGTAAATTGGCAGTCGTTAGAGCAGGGATCTCATACTCAAGAACTCAAAAGAGCCATTACGTCGGGGGGGGGGGGGGGGGGCACAACGGGCCAAAAGTAAGATGAGCAGGAGCATGATTTCCACCAGTTATAATGCTAATCTGCAATACAGCTGATAGGCTGCTATTATTTTTTTCATTACCATTCTGAGTTCAAATCCCGCCAAGGTTAACTTTGCCTTTCATCCTCATGGGGTCGATGAAATAAAGTACCAGTAATGCACTGGGTAATTGCTGGCCTTGTGCCAAAAGTAGAAACAATTATGTTTTTCATTAAAATGCATACGCATCTGACAGTAAGTGCGATATGTGAAACGTAAAGGACAAATTTACCATTTCAAATTTGCCTTAATTCCGTTTTTACTTTGGATTTACTACAATTTATATATGTAATCTGTCATCTCAAGTACACCTTCCCTATGCCAATATGAATTGATTAATTTATTTCTTACATTATGAAACAAAACAAATTTCCTTATCTTCTGTTCTGTGCGTTACTTTTCTAAAATGTCAGACACCCCTCCTCTGCAGGTCTTTGAAACAAGTCGATGTAGATTTCATTAATGTGCTTAAGATGTATGTAAAATTGGATACATTTTTCTACTTTTCAGCTTTTGATGTTGAAGTGATAACGACTGAAATATTAAAATACATTTTACATCTCTGTGGGGAGAAATATGATCAGACCCTGGCTGATCTTAAAATTGATTCTCTGTTTACATTAGGTTGACAGGTCAACTTAATACTGCTGCTAGAGTATGGAAGAGGTGAGGGACAAATTACTAAATTTTAGGAAAATATTAGTCACGAAAATTGTTCTGATGTTAACCATAGAAAAGTAGTTTGCAGGTTGCGTTTTTGAAACTCTTGCGTTAGAGCGTTGGATAGGATATTTCGCGGTCTTCGATTCAGCTCTCTGCTCTCTGAGTTCAGATGCTGCCTAGGTTAACTTTGCCTTTCATCTTACCGAGGTCGATAAATAAAGTGCAGGTGTCGATTCTTTCTATTTCTCTGTAAATAATCGGCTATGTTCAAATCTGGAGAGGGATGGACTCCACCAGAATTAAGGCGTCCAACACGCTATATGTCAAAAGGGCGCCCCAACACCAAGAAATAAATAATGTATATAAAATAAAGTTAATAGTTTTTGTGTTTTTTAAATAGGTAAAATGATACTTCTGTGCAATAATTATATATAATTATTGATTTGACAAATAAACTTACGAATATCAATTTCTGAAATTTTAAAGTTTAAAATCTTCCTTAAATATTGATTTCTATGGTTTATGAGAACAACTTTTCCTTTCATCTATTCGAGGTCGATTAAAAAGTACCAGTCTAGCATTAGAGTCTATTCTTCTATATCTTTTTCTCACTTCCTTTCTCTCACTCTCTATCCTTTTCTGAAAGAAATCTGCCGTATTCAAGCCTTGAGAGCGGGTGGGGTCCGCCAAATTTTAAAACTACCTCAAGAAACGCTGTATATCAATATGGAGTTACGGATCCATACCATATCATCGTTTATGATATTTCCCATGCACAGGGATGTCTGTGTGGATCTGAGTTCAGACCTTCTGCATATAGCATTAAATTAAGTTCAAGTCCCCACAACGTACTTGGGATGCCATCCAATGCAGCCTGGCCTCAGATAGGCTCACGCGCCTGCTCGACCAGCACCGCCTTGCTTGTTTTCGTGCGGCCTCCAAACCCCACAGTGGTGCCTGGCTCCATACCCTGCCCTCCTTCTCCGCTGGCACGCAGCTAGACAACCATAGCCTGCGCATCGGCGTTTCCCTGAGGCTCGGCCTCCGGATCTGCCAGCCACACCAATGTCGCTGCAGTTCCACTGTGGACTGTTTCGGCCTCCACCAGTTTTCCTGTCGCCACAGTGCCGGCCGCATTCTACGCCATGCTGCCCTCAACGAGGTCATTAAGCATGGCTTTGACGCTGCAGGCTTCCCTTCCCAGCTCGAGCCGGTGGGGCTGGATCGAGGGGACGGCAAAAGGCCAGATGGCATGACCATCTTCCCGTTCCGCGGTGGCAAACCCCTCGTCTGGGATGCCACTTGCACCGACACTTTCTGCAGCCGCAACCTGGTGCAATCTGCGACTGACACCAGGTTCCGCTGAACGTCGGGCTGAGCGGGCCAAACTCCTCAAATACCGGTCGCTCTCCGACAGGTTTGTGGTCGTATCCCTGGCAGTGGAGACTTCTGGTGTCCACGGCCCCAGGGCTACCTCCTTACTCACCACCATAGGCGCTGAGCTGGCCAGCCGCAGGTGTGAGCCCCGCGAGTTGGATTGGCTTTTCCAGCGCGTCTCCCTTGCCGTCCTCCGGGGAAACGCCTTCTCCATTCTGTGCGCCGGGGCTGTGGGTGGGCCCCATCGCGTATCATTTTTGTAAATATGACAACAGTTTATGACAGTTAAAAAAGAAAAATAAACAAAAAAAAAAACGTATTAAATTACTTATGTAATCTTCCTCGCACTCTCTTTCTCTTTTTCTCTCTCTCCCTCTCTCCCTCTCTCTCCCTTCTCTCTCTCTCTCTCACACACATACAATACATATAGAATAAAATTACATATAATGTCTCACTCACACTCTCACGTTCTCTCACTCTTCCTCCTCTCCCAGCCACCCATACACATATAGCATTAAATTACACATGTAATCTCTATCTCCTTCATTCTATCACTCACTCTCTCTCTCTCTCTTCCTTCTCCCCCTCTCCTTCTCTTTCACTCTCTCAGACACACACACGCATATGCACATTTAGCATTAAATTATACTTGTAAGCTTTTGCTCTCTCCCCTCTCTCTCTCTCTCCTCTTCCCCTCCTTCTCCCTCAGACACACACTTAGCATTAAATTACACATGTAATCTCTCTCTTCTCTCTCTCTCTCCCCTCTTTCTCTTCCTCTCTCAGATACACACATATATCATCATTTTTAGAAGGAACGTTTTCAGACATTTTTACACTTGAATAACCTTCCTTATGCCAACCCTTTTAGTTGACTCTTACAGGGATACAATGTACCTATTCTAAAAACTGGAACACTCTGTAAATATAGGGTCAGAAGGGTTCATTAGTCCTGTTGAGATCTTGACAACCTATTTAGTGTAGGTGCCATGATAATATGATAATATACTCTGTTTAGTGACTAGTATTAGGAAGGACATCCAGCCATAGAAAGCATACCAAAAATTAAACATATGAGCACGATGTGGTCCTCTATCTGGTCTGGTCTCAGACTGACAATCTATCCAACCCATGCCAGCATGGAAAATGGACATAAAATGATAATGGTATGATGGGCTTCACCCAGTTTCTTTCTACCAATTTTACTCACAAGGTATTATTTGTCTATATCTAAAAATAAGCCAAAATATTAAATGTACAATGTATGTATGAACCTGTAACTCCTGGAGGGGTTACAATGGCGACATAGGGACATACAACATTTCTTGTGAATTTTTTTAAAAAGCCTTATCACAGCCAATTTCTTCCAGAGAAGGAGAGAGGAAGTAAGAAAGAGATATAGAAGAATCGACCCTAGTACTGAACTGGTACTTTTTTTTATCGACTTTGAAAAGATAAAAGGCAAAGTTGACCTCAGATTAAACAGTATAATAATAATTTTTTAAATGAAGAATATAAAAATAAAAAGGAAATTAACTGAAAGAAGAGGAATTTAGGTGTGTTTTATTTTTATTTTTAGATTCATTTTACTTTTCATACACATGATATTCTCTTCAACATTGTCAATGTCACTCTTTCAGATGATTTTCAAATAAAAACTTAACAATTTTGAATGCAGCTACATTTTTCAGCATGTGGTATTCAAGACATTCAGGAAATCTGGGTGACTGACAACGAAGTTTTTGTCGTCATTAGTACCTCACCTTACTGAAATATCAGGTGATGCTGGTGATGACCTTGACTATTCCAGCACCTTAGCCTCGCTAACACCTTACTGAAGTATCAGATGATGCGATGAGAGTACCTTAGCCTCGCTACTATCTCTAACAATGTCATGATTGTCTTCTCTATTCTGTCCGTCGGGAACCCGGGGCGGCCAGCGCGTGGGCCCTCATTTGATCACAATAGGGAGAGATTGGGAGGGCGAGGGGGACGGAGGCAATGACAGTGGTAGTTTGGTTCTTTTGTGTTTGGACCTGGTGTATATATATACGTGTATATAAGAGAGAATGAGTCTAAAAGCTGTTTCGTGTACGTACGTATATGTATATATAAGAGAGAATGAGTCTAAAAGCTGTTTCGTGTACGTACGTATATGTGTATGTATAGGCACACACACACAAGAAGACAATATATATTCTCTGTTGTGATGTGTAATTGAGTGTGTATGTCGTCTGATGTTTCTTTCTGATTCTTTTTGATTTGTTTCTTTTTTAAATCAGTAATTAGTTTTTCATAATCATCCTTTTGTGTTTTTCCATGCTTGCAAGGGTTGGTCGGGTTCTTTCTAGCACAGCTTCCCTCCACTTGTTACGTTCCTTCGTCATCTCCTCTGTAATATTCAGCAACCCGAGATCAGCTTTCACCAATTTTACCTAGGTTTTCCTTGGTCTTCCTCTACTGCAACTTTTTTCATTATACAAATTATATTTATGTCCTATATTTCATTCCATATGTTTTTATTAAGAAATTTTAAAATTTATTACACCATTTCATTCGAGTTATAAACTAAAAACAGTCATCACAAAAAAATTCATAGAATATTGTCCAAAATAGAGATTTTTTTTTTCAGAAACGCACCATAAAATGGTGGATAGCGTTTTACAGTTATTTCCCTTGTCATTTCTATTGCCGTAACAATTAGGAATCTCTACACTGATTTCGTGCAACAAAAACTGGGGGGAACTTAATACATAATAATTCTTAGAATATTATATATATTTGGTCTGTATTCTTTTATTTTAATAACTGTCAATGTGGATTGGACCTCCGTTGTTTTCGAGGAAGTGTGTTCCAGTTGTTCAATGAAAAGAACAGTCTGCTCAGAAAATTAGCGTGTTAGTGACTGAGTATTCCATAGACAAGTGTTTCTTTTAAGTAATTCTCAAGGATATTCAGAGTAACACGACGTGTGACAAGACCAGCGTTTTGAATTACATATACAGTCCATCTAAGGGACTTCCAAATAGTTTCCGCCTACTCACAAGACGTGGATCAACCCGAAGCTATTGTAAATAATACTTGCTTAAGATGCCGCGCAGTTGGATCGAACCCAGAACCTAATTATTGCAAAGCGAAATTTTTAACCATTCAGCCATGCTGTGTCCACATTCAATGTATGAAATGGTTGATGTTTTAAAGGGATTCCACCAATACATTACTATGTATTAACGATTCATCTTCAACCAAATATAAGGTCTTCTATTATTGACTAAAGCAAAGAAGAGTAACCCCCCCTTCCTTATGGACACTTATGACAACGTTGTTTCGACTTAGGTCCTTATACTTTTTGACACTAATCTGCCTGAAACCCCCCATGGTTTTATTATAGAAAACTGCTCATTTTAAAGAGTTTATACTTCTCTAAAACCCACCCATCATTATTTTGTGGATTGGCAGTATCGGTAGAAGGTCGGGCGCCATGCTTTGAAGCATAGAGTTACCTCCCTTTATGATCTGAGTTCAAATCCCGCCGAGGTTAACTTTGCCTTTCATCCTTACGGGGTCGATAAAATAAAGTACCAGTAATGCACTGGGATAATTGCTGGCCTGGTGCCAAAAGTAGAAACAATTATTTTATGTAAGAACTTTTGTTATGTTACGTTCCAAACACATGCTTAATAACGAGAAAGTTATATTATTAAATTCCTCCAAATTCTTAATTATTTTCAAAATGATCCAAAAATCATAGGCGGTGTTTTTCAGTAGAAATATAGCAATAAAAAAGGTTAATGTAACCAATGCAGCTACACCTGCGATTCTCAGAAACCCATACTGAGAACCACTTGCAATCCCAGGTTTCTTTAATTCCACCTCATTTTCAATTATCATCTAATCATTTTTCATCAGAGGACCTGATTAACATAGATAATTCTATCATCTCAAAAAGGATTAAGCCTGAAGAAAAAGTTTTTGTGAACTGTTAATTTGTAACCAACCGTATAGTTGGATATATTAGTATTTCATTTGATATATACACAATGTACACTATAGTTGGGTATATTAGTATTTCATTTGATATATACACAATGTACACTATAGTTTGGTATATTAGTATTTCATTTGATATACACACAATGTACACTATAGTTGGATATATTAGTATTTCATTTGATATACACACAATGTACACTATAGTTGGGTATATTAGTATTTCATTTGATATACACACAATGTACACTATAGTTGGGTATATTAGTATTTCATTTGATATACACACAATGTACACTATAGTTGGGTATATTAGTATTTCATTTGATATACACACAATGTACACTATAGTTGGGTATATTAGTATTTCATTTGATATATACACAATGTACACTATAGTTGGGTATATTAGTATTTCATTTGATATATACACAATGTACACTATAGTTGGATATATTAGTATTTCATTTGATATACACACAATATACACTATAGTTGGGTATATTAGTATTTCATTTGATATACACACAATGTGTATTATAGTTGGGTATATTAGTATTTCATTTGATATACACACAATGTACACTATAGTTGGGTATATTAGTATTTCATTTGATATACACACAATGTACACTATAGTTGGGTATATTAGTATTTCATTTGATATACACACAATGTACACTATAGTTGGGTATATTAGTATTTCATTTGATATATACACAATGTACACTATAGTTGGGTATATTAGTATTTCATTTGATATATACACAATGTACACTATAGTTGGATATATTAGTATTTCATTTGATATACACACAATATACACTATAGTTGGGTATATTAGTATTTCATTTGATATACACACAATGTGTATTATAGTTGGGTATATTAGTATTTCATTTGATATACACACAATGTACACTATAGTTGGGTATATTAGTATTTCATTTGATATACACACAATGTACACTATAGTTGGGTATATTAGTATTTCATTTGATATACACACAATGTACACTATAGTTGGGTATATTAGTATTTCATTTGATATACACACAATGTACACTATAGTTGGGTATATTAGTATTTCATTTGATATATACACAATGTACACTATAGTTGGATATATTAGTATTTCATTTGATATACACACAATATACACTATAGTTGGGTATATTAGTATTTCATTTGATATACACACAATGTGTATTATAGTTGGGTATATTAGTATTTCATTTGATATACACACAATGTACACTATAGTTGGGTATATTAGTATTTCATTTGATATATACACAATGTACACTATAGTTTGGTATATTAGTATTTCATTTGATATACACACAATGTACACTATAGTTTGGTATATTAGTATTTCATTTGATATACACACAATGTACACTATAGTTGGGTATATTAGTATTTCATTTGATATACACACAATGTACACTATAGTTGGGTATATTAGTATTTCATTTGATATATACACAATGTACACTATAGTTGGATATATTAGTATTTCATTTGATATATACACAATGTACACTATAGTTTGGTATATTAGTATTTCATTTGATATACACACAATGTACACTATAGTTGGGTATATTAGTATTTCATTTGATATACACACAATGTACACTATAGTTGGGTATATTAGTATTTCATTTGATATATACACAATGTACACTATAGTTGGATATATTAGTATTTCATTTGATATACACACAATATACACTATAGTTGGGTATATTAGTATTTCATTTGATATACACACAATGTGTATTATAGTTGGGTATATTAGTATTTCATTTGATATACACACAATGTACACTATAGTTGGGTATATTAGTATTTCATTTGATATATACACAATGTACACTATAGTTGGGTATATTAGTATTTCATTTGATATATACACAATGTACACTATAGTTTGGTATATTAGTATTTCATTTGATATACACACAATGTACACTATAGTTGGATATATTAGTATTTCATTTGATATATACACAATGTACACTATAGTTGGGTATATTAGTATTTCATTTGATATATACACAATGTACACTATAGTTTGGTATATTAGTATTTCATTTGATATACACACAATGTACACTATAGTTGGATATATTAGTATTTCATTTGATATACACACAATGTACACTATAGTTGGGTATATTAGTATTTCATTTGATATACACACAATGTACACTATAGTTGGGTATATTAGTATTTCATTTGATATACACACAATGTACACTATAGTTGGGTATATTAGTATTTCATTTGATATATACACAATGTACACTATAGTTGGGTATATTAGTATTTCATTTGATATATACACAATGTACACTATAGTTTGGTATATTAGTATTTCATTTGATATACACACAATGTACACTATAGTTGGATATATTAGTATTTCATTTGATATATACACAATGTACACTATAGTTGGGTATATTAGTATTTCATTTGATATATACACAATGTACACTATAGTTTGGTATATTAGTATTTCATTTGATATACACACAATGTACACTATAGTTGGATATATTAGTATTTCATTTGATATACACACAATGTACACTATAGTTGGGTATATTAGTATTTCATTTGATATACACACAATGTACACTATAGTTGGGTATATTAGTATTTCATTTGATATACACACAATGTACACTATAGTTGGGTATATTAGTATTTCATTTGATATACACACAATGTACACTATAGTTGGGTATATTAGTATTTCATTTGATATATACACAATGTACACTATAGTTGGGTATATTAGTATTTCATTTGATATATACACAATGTACACTATAGTTGGATATATTAGTATTTCATTTGATATACACACAATATACACTATAGTTGGGTATATTAGTATTTCATTTGATATACACACAATGTGTATTATAGTTGGGTATATTAGTATTTCATTTGATATACACACAATGTACACTATAGTTGGGTATATTAGTATTTCATTTGATATACACACAATGTACACTATAGTTGGGTATATTAGTATTTCATTTGATATACACACAATGTACACTATAGTTGGGTATATTAGTATTTCATTTGATATATACACAATGTACACTATAGTTGGGTATATTAGTATTTCATTTGATATATACACAATGTACACTATAGTTGGATATATTAGTATTTCATTTGATATACACACAATATACACTATAGTTGGGTATATTAGTATTTCATTTGATATACACACAATGTGTATTATAGTTGGGTATATTAGTATTTCATTTGATATACACACAATGTACACTATAGTTGGGTATATTAGTATTTCATTTGATATACACACAATGTACACTATAGTTGGGTATATTAGTATTTCATTTGATATACACACAATGTACACTATAGTTGGGTATATTAGTATTTCATTTGATATACACACAATGTACACTATAGTTGGGTATATTAGTATTTCATTTGATATATACACAATGTACACTATAGTTGGATATATTAGTATTTCATTTGATATACACACAATATACACTATAGTTGGGTATATTAGTATTTCATTTGATATACACACAATGTGTATTATAGTTGGATATATTAGTATTTCATTTGATATACACACAATGTGTATTATAGTTGGGTATATTAGTATTTCATTTGATATACACACAATGTGTATTATAGTTGGATATATTAGTATTTCATTTGATATATACACAATGTGTATTATAGTTGGGTATATTAGTATTTCATTTGATATACACACAATGTACACTATAGTTGGGTATATTGGTATTTCATTTGATATACACACAATGTGTATTATAGTTGGGTATATTAGTATTTCATTTGATATACACACAATGTGTATTATAGTTGGATATATTAGTATTTCATTTGATATACACACAATGTGTATTATAGTTGGGTATATTAGTATTTCATTTGATATACACACAATGTACACTATAGTTGGGTATATTAGTATTTCATTTGATATACACACAATGTGTATTATAGTTGGATATATTAGTATTTCATTTGATATATACACAATGTGTATTATAGTTGGATATATTAGTATTTCATTTGATATACACACAATGTGTATTATAGTTGGGTATATTAGTATTTCATTTGATATACACACAATGTGTATTATAGTTGGATATATTAGTATTTCATTTGATATACACACAATGTGTATTATAGTTGGGTATATTAGTATTTCATTTGATATACACACAATGTGTATTATAGTTGGGTATATTAGTATTTCATTTGATATACACACAATGTGTATTATAGTTGGATATATTAGTATTTCATTTGATATACACACAATGTACACTATAGTTGGGTATATTAGTATTTCATTTGATATACACACAATGTGTATTATAGTTGGATATATTAGTATTTCATTTGATATATACACAATGTGTATTATAGTTGGATATATTAGTATTTCATTTGATATACACACAATGTACACTATAGTTGGATATATTAGTATTTCATTTGATATACACACAATGTACACTATAGTTGGGTATATTAGTATTTCATTTGATATACACACAATGTGTATTATAGTTGGATATATTAGTATTTCATTTGATATATACACAATGTGTATTATAGTTGGATATATTAGTATTTCATTTGATATACACACAATGTGTATTATAGTTGGGTATATTAGTATTTCATTTGATATACACACAATGTGTATTATAGTTGGGTATATTAGTATTTCATTTGATATACACACAATGTGTATTATAGTTGGATATATTAGTATTTCATTTGATATACACACAATGTGTATTATAGTTGGATATATTAGTATTTCATTTGATATACACACAATGTGTATTATAGTTGGGTATATTAGTATTTCATTTGATATACACACAATGTGTATTATAGTTGGGTATATTAGTATTTCATTTGATATACACACAATGTGTATTATAGTTGGATATATTAGTATTTCATTTGATATACACACAATGTGTATTATAGTTGGGTATATTAGTATTTCATTTGATATACACACAATGTGTATTATAGTTGGGTATATTAGTATTTCATTTGATATACACACAATGTGTATTATAGTTGGGTATATTAGTATTTCATTTGATATACACACAATGTGTATTATAGTTGGGTATATTAGTATTTCATTTGATATACACACAATGTGTATTATAGTTGGGTATATTAGTATTTCATTTGATATACACACAATGTGTATTATAGTTGGGTATATTAGTATTTCATTTGATATACACACAATGTGTATTATAGTTGGGTATATTAGTATTTCATTTGATATATACACAATGTGTATTATAGTTGGGTATATTAGTATTTCATTTGATATACACACAATGTGTATTATAGTTAGGTATATTAGTATTTCATTTGATATACACACAATGTACACTATTCTGATAGTTTCTTCCCTCACATATCTCACCTTGTATGGAGAGGGGAGACTGGTATGCGTGGCCGACTGCTGGTTTACCACAAACCTTGCCCAGATTTGTGCCTCAGAGGGGAACTTTCTAGGTGCAAATCCCATGAGCATACATGACCAAAGGAAGTCTTTATATAACAATATATATACTCCTGTCGCCCGTCATTTCTGTTCTCCTGGTCATTCTTCCCTACATGTCTCAGTCCTGGGTGTCCTTTTACATCATGGATCACAGGCCTCGCGCACCAGGACTGATTCATCGCCTTGGGTCCTATTCCCTTCTTGGACTCAACTCACCTCCCCAATTTCTTTAATACCCCATCCATTATCACATGCGCTTGTACATTCACCCCTAGATTCTTATCGTTCTCTCATGATCATAAACATATTCTCTTACAACTAATACAGACTGACAAAATATGCACACTCCACTTTTCCCTTCACTGCTCTGTATACACACATACACACCCTTATATTAACATACTTTTTCTCATAGCTTCATACTTACACACACACACACACACTTCTTAGCTTCGTACGGACGTAGAATAACACACACGCACACATACACACGTGCACAAATATATCTCTTTTTACAAAACGGTTTTTTTTTTTCATTTCAGGTAGACGCGCCCCATCATCTACTTTTCTAAAAAAATAAATCATACTCAAAACGCCAAGTTTTCCAAGGGATGTCAACATGAATGGACCTGTTATTTTTATCTAAAGACATTTTTTTCCAATTGCAACCCACCCGTCCCTTCAATCTTTCTTATTTCTCATTCTTTTTTCTGATGAAGGGCTAGCGTCCAAAACGTTAAGACCCTCTTCCTGCTATTTCAAGCATTAACCTAATATATTCCTTCCATATACTATACCGATTGTGTTGTTATTTCTGTTTACCTTTTACATATATATATATATATATATATATTGGATACAAATCTGCCACTTGCAGCTACAACTTCGGTTATACTCATTATTATTATTATTATATATATATATATAAAGTGCAGAGTGCTCAAAGCTGATAGTAGCTGTGGTGTGGGCCTAGGAAGACTTGGGATGAGGCTATAAAAGCTGACCTTGCACAATTACACCTCTCAAAGGCACCTTCTATTATTCTCAGGCTGAGGCTTATACTTAGTAGGCAACACCTTCCTCAACCTTCTCCCCTCTCATTCTCCTCCCTTAGCGGTAACCAAACCTCTCCTACTACCCTGTGCACAATTCCCCTAAGCTTCCTCCCCCCTCCCTAGTCCCAAGAAAAAAGTACCCAGGCCCCACTGTAAAGTGGTCGTGTCAGTAACATGACAAAAGTGCCCAGTCCACACTGTAAAGTGGTCGTGTAGGTGTCACGACAAAAAGTGCCCAGTCCACACTGTAAAATGGTTGTATAGGTGTCACGACAAAAGGCACCCAGCACACACGGTAAATGTGGTTAGCGGTAGGAAGGGCGCCCAGCTGTAGAAACCAAGCCAAAACCTGCCCCGGGTGAGCTTAACAAGGGTCAATCCGCCCAACCCTTGAATGATGGACTCTAATTGATGAGGTTGATGATATATTTATGTGTGTATATATATGAAGTTTGTATGTATATTACATATATATGGTATATGTATATGCACGCAAACAAATATATATATGTGTATATCATTATCATGATATGTGCATGTATATATATATATATATATATATATTATACTGATACCACAAAACATCCAGCCCACACTATAAAGTGGTCAATTTGGTGCCACAACAAAAATGCTCAGTCGACACTGTAAAGTGGTCATGTCAGTGTTATGACAAAAAGTGCCCTGTCCACACTGTAAAGTGGTTGTTTTGGTGCCACGATGAAAAATACCCAGTCTATACTGTAAATATGGTTACTGTTAGGAAGGACATTTAGCTGTAGAAACAAAACCAGAAACGGTTCTGTTTAAGCAAGATATGATCATCTGATCTGACTTATCTCACAACAGGATAATTTGTCTAACCCATTCTAGAATGGAAAAATGGATGTTAAATGGTGATGATGATAATGATATACACATATACACACACACACACACACATATATATATATATGCATACATGCACACACACATGCATACGACTGTTATTCTACATGAGCATAGCAAAATTTTGCTCCTCCCTCCAAAGTGTATTTCCAGTGAATCTATGTCAGATCTGTTATTTGAAACAGTGCCCTAACATGACCACAGTCTAATTATTGGAACCAATAAAAGAACACGTTTTATTAAAAAATAATTACTATCATCATTAAATTTGGCCTGTTTATTATGTCTTGTGACTTAATAAAATGAATAACAGGAGCAATTTGTGTATGGTTAGCTGTAGGGAGGCTATTATATCAACTTATAAAACCTGTTTTTTTGGTATTAAACCACCATATTGTTGACATTAGTGGTGGTCACCTAATTTTCCTAACTCAGTATAAATATAGTAATCTTATCATTGTGTTGTTCTTACGTCAACATCCAGTTATGTGTAACTCAATGATAATACAGCTTCAACAGTTGATTTGAAGACACTTGGTCATGTGGTTAGTGTTCAACTCACGATCACAATGTCATGGTTATGATTCCTTGACTGGGTGGCATGTTATGTCCTTGAGCAAACACTTCATTTCATGTTGCTTCTCATGATAGGACTGGGATCCCTATCATTTAAACATCCAAGAAACATGAGTTGCAGCCTTGTAGGAAGCCAACTAACCAGAATGACCGAAAGAATACAATTGTGAATACAAGTGGCTGAAATGGGTTTCCTCTGAAGAGTCTTTGAAGTAATGTTACTTGATAGTATGTAGATCAGAGATTCACTCCAGGTAAAGCCGAGGCTTCTCTAAATTGAGATCACAGCTCTGGTTTATAGGCATGTGATTAGAATGTCTCGGGAAGAATTGCTGGATAGATTTTATGGGCAAAACCAACCAGCAGGAGACCCAGAGTTAGACCCCAAGCAAAATGGTTGGATAACATAATGAGCTTGGCTGATCTTGCTTAGGGATCCAGCTGGATCAGTTGGAGACGGTTGCTTCTGACAGGACCTGCTGGAAGGAGTGTTTGAGGACTCTGCCCCATGACCCTCTCAGGAATGAGTGGACAAAAGAGAAGTATATATATATATCATCATCATCATTTCATTTTACGTCCGCTTTTCCCTGCTTGCAGGAACTGATTCTGGCTTGATTTCTACAGCTGGATGCCCTTCCTAACACCAACCTCATTTACAGTGAGTGCTGGGTGCTTTTTTGCCATGGCACCTCCACGACCACTTTGCAGTGAAATGATAAGGACCCCAGTCCCTATCATCTCATTTCTACAGCTGAGTAAACTGGAGCAATGTGAAATAAAGTGTCTTGCTCAAGGAAACAACACATCACCCGGTCTGAGAATTGAACTCACAACCTTTCGATTGCAAGGCCACAATACTCTAACCACTAAGCCATATACCTCCATATATATATATAGTAAGTCCATAGAATCATTAGATAAAATATATACAGTATTTCTTCTCCCAATCAGCATAAATCAACCACACAAAAAATCATTTAAAACAAGGCTATAAGTTTAAAATATATTTATGAAGAAACAGTAGATAAATGATATAGCTTTTTATCCGCAACTCATATATACAGGGTGCGGACGATATTTGTTCGCAAGATTACTGTCTAGGAAAAAATAATACAGTAGTTTTATTTTTTAAGATATATTTATCAAACTTGGTTCAGTTTGTCTTCATGACTTGTTCTTTCGATCTCACTCGATAAACCCGCTGTTGGCTTTGATGACGGCTTCAAGGCAGCCTCGGAACCAGCTACAGGCCTTCGTCACTGTCCCCCGACATAGGCCCCTAAAGGCACTTGTGATCCTGGCCTTCAGATCGTCTTTCGTATTGCAGCTAGATCTGTTGGTGTCTCGTTCCACTGCGCCCCACACAAAGAAGTCAAGGAGGTTGCAGTCAGGCGAGCTGGGAGGCCAGATGTCAGGTGAAGTGTGGTCGACAAAGTTCTCTGACAGCCAGGCTTGGGTCTTTCGGCTGGTATGGCAGGGCGCTAAGTCTTGCTGCCACACGTACGGCCTACCTGCAGCTACCTGGTTGATCTAAGGCTTTACTACCTCGCTCAGAACGCGGATGTAGCTATCGGTGTTGAGCTTGAGGCCTCAGGGAAGAAGTGAAGTGGCATGACGTCACCTTGACTGCTGACGACACCTAAGACTAATGTTGTCGCTGGAAACTGTCTGCATGACTCTGGGCACGTCTTTGGATGAGACAGCAAGCCACCTGTTGTTCTGGGAGTTGATCTTCTGGTCTTGGTAGAAGTTTTTCTTGTCGGAGAAAAACCACAGTATACCTGGCTCCAGTGGGTGTTTCAACTTGTTGATCAGCTCCTTTGCGTGCTTCAGTCGCTTTTCTTGCATCGCCTTTGACAGAAATTGTCCTTTCCTCATCTTGTATGAAACATAGCGAATGTCTTCATGTAACACCAGCCTAATGAGCTTTTCATCCATGCCTTTCCCCCTTGCAATGGCACACATCAACTTGCTAGGTTCATTGTTGATGATATCCTGATCTTCAGTGACGAACTCGGGCGTTCTGAAGGCGTCAGATCATCGATCATGTGTTTTCCTCTCTGATGTTGCTTCGTAGTCGAATCCTGAATCTTCCAATTCCTTTCTAACCTTTTCCACCATTCTCCTGCTGACGCTGAGAAAGTCTGAAATTTCCTTATTTGTCCTCCCGGCGCGGATTCCAAGGAGAACTCCGTGTCTCTTCCACAAATTTGGAGGTTCAAAATTATTCATAATCAATTATTCTGAAAATAAATAATGGAAATATAGTCACTGTTTTTATGAAGACAAGAGTGACAACAGACGTAAAAAAAATTTGCATAAAACTAGCAGTTGAAAATTGCGAACAAATATCATCCACACCTTGTATATATATATAATATATATTAATACATTAATAAATAGATAGATATAATATATATTAATAAATTAATAAATAGATATAATATATATTAATAAATTAATAAATAATATATATATATATACACTGACTATTGACAGGGAGTGTATCTATGGAAAATGGTCACAAGAACATAATAAAACAAATAGAAACAAATCAATAAATATATTATCATCATCATCATCATAAATTTTATTATTGCGTTGCTATTAATATTATTATTCATATTGATGAAATGATTGTTATCACTGTTGTTGCTATCATTCTCTTCATTCAGTATTTTTACCTGTATTACAAGGAAAACTAATTAGTATTGATGTTCTTAATTAGTTGAATGTTACAGCATACACAGCACACCTGTCTGAACTTGTATATGAAGCAGCTGAATACTGAAAAAAAGGCATATATACACATTATGGATACATATATACCTATACATATAAATATATATAATTATTATTATTATCAAGCATATATATACATTATATATATATATACCCATACCTGTATATATATATATATATATATATAAATATGTAATTATTATTATCAAGCATATATCTCATTATTATCATCATCGTCATTTAACATCCACTTTCCCTGCTAGTAAGGGTTGGACCATTTTTGTGTCTTCTTTCTTTACTTTCTTTTTTCACAAGACTATCATTGCTATAAAAATTACAATACCTTCTCCTAGTCATCACATAAAGCTCTGTGTACCTGTTATAGCTTAATTGTTATAAGTTATTGTTTTATTCTACGGACAGCACTTTGGCTTATGTCAGACGGTGTGACCCCGGGTAGGCCAGCAGTATCATTAGTAGGGGTCGAAACTGCTAGATGTCAATCTCGATGGCTGAAGACCTTGGAGTTCTGTCTTTCGTTTGTTTTTTATTTTCAAAAATATGTTTTGTTTTGCCTAGTTTTCATTCATTGTCTTCTCTTTGTTAATTTTCCTAATTTTATATAAACACACACACATATATATATATATATTAGTATGTGATTGACAACTGAGATAAAGGAGTACTCAATACTGAACTGAAAGACAGTGGGATGACAAACTCTACTATCAAATGGAGTATTGTGGAAAAGACAAAAGCCTACAATAGATGGGGCACAAGATGCCACTTATGTACTACTGAAAAAATAAACATCCTAGCCTCATCAAACAATATCTTGAACTCTCAGGAGAAAAACACTGTAGTCCTGCTTACACACAAAAACTTGTTTGTGTCACTTCAAACATATCTACTCACTGGACAGTACACCGGATAACCAACTACCCACGAATTATCCACCAGATAACAATGTGTACCGGATTGTGTAAATGTCAGAAGACCCCCATCCCCATCCCATCTAGACTCTATATGTCAGCAACCACTGCCAACCCCTAAGCTTCACTAACTGTGGGTACCCAATATCAAAATCAATCCGTTTCATATATTTCACCATTCTAATGTGATATATATATCACATGCCATACATCATACTCTTTAATCCTTACATTCTTCTAATCCCTTACCATATCATTAACATTTTCAAATTTAAAATTTTTAAATTTAAAAATTTAACAATTTTTTTAATTTATTAATTCTAAAAGATTCTATTATTTTCTTATAATATCCCTCTATTTTTAATTTCTATTTTGTTATTGTCAATTCTTCAAATTTTCATTACCTCTTTTATTCCTCATACCTAATGTGTGCCTAACACACACATATACACCCACACACCCTACCACCACCACAACTATCATCATCATATATAATCCCATAATATTCTTAACCTCCATCATAGTTATATCTCCATAAATTATATTTCATATATCTACCTAACACCAACACCTTCCTACCACCACTCACTCTTTCATCCATCATAGATTATATATTCTCATAATCTTCACCATACCCCTTTCTTTCATTTCATTTCCGCTTTTCCCTGCTTGCAAGGGTGGGACGGGAACTGATTCTGGCTTGATTTCTACAGCTGGATGCCCTTCCTAACACCAACATCATTTACAGTGAGTGCTGGGTGCTTTTTTGCCATGGTACCTCCACGACCACTTTGCAGTGAAATGATAGGGACCCCAGTCCTATCATCTCATTTCTACAGCTAAGTAAACTGGAGCAATGTGAAATAAAGTGTCTTGCTCAAGGAAACAACACATCACCCGGTCTGAGAATTGAACTCACAACCTTTCGATTGCAAGGCCAATGCTCCAACCACTAAGCCATGTGCCTCCTTTATTTATTCAATTCTTCGCCACCACCACCATCCTCTCTCTACCATCAGCACAGTACTCATACACCCACCTGTCCCATGCATATACGTATGTACGAACTGGAACTTATATAGCCATATTCATCTGTATGTATGCCTGTGTGTACTTATTTACCTGTTTGCATGCATTTTACATGTCTATATGTATGCATGTTTATATATGTGGATACAGGCGTTCATGTGTATGTGTGCACATGTATGTGTGTGTGTTTAGGCTTACATGTATTGCGTATGCATATATATACATCTTTAAAAACTTTTATAATTTTTTATAACTTTTTAAATACTTTTTTTATATATATTTCCTTGAATGTCCGTTATGGTGTGCTTGTGTGTGTATGTATATATATATATATATATTTACATATAGCACCTGTATATGTGGTTTTAGATGTATGTATGTGTAGATATGCTTGTGTGTAGGCATATAATTGTATACACTTTATCCTGTCTATTCCAACATTTTCACCACCTGCCTTCCACTGACGAGTTAAATTTTTATGGGTAAATTCCTATTTTCTATGGCTACACCCTTTATCGCCTTCTACACCCCATACTGTCACCACCACTCTGCCCATCCTATCATAATTACTCCTCAATTAAATCCTCCTTTCCCAACCCCAAGTCTCCTTTATTTTCACTGTGTCCACCATTGAAATGTTAGTTGTCTGATGGCCCTGTGATAAACAGGCGAACCTCCAAAATAACAAGAATCACTTTTTAGCCATAACCTCTCGACTGCCGCATATATTTTACACAGATGCAGTGGCACTGAAGAGGTTAATATAAATGAAAATTATATATATATATTTGGGAAAAGTAAACAAGATAAGAAAAAAATG
>CAXHJY010000152.1:77500-142500 GCA_964016885.1 Eledone cirrhosa
ATTCATAGAATCCCTGAAGTTTCCTGCACCTCGGATTACGCTACTGGATTACCAAAAAGACTACAACAGATTTTACATTTGAATATATATAAGTCGAACCATTGCTAGCTTGTAAAAACGGACATTAAATTACGATATTCATATATATATATATATATATATATATATATATATATATATATATATATATATATATATCCTTCCCTTTACAGCAATTCTTCCATACTTATGTGTGCACACGTGTATGTAGGTGTGTGTGTGTGTGTGTGTATGAGTATATATACTACATATATAAGTTTATCCCGGGTTCAATCGGGGGTAACCACAGTAAGTAAGGTACTCAATACATTAAATATAGAAATGGCTTCTACAGGGCTAGAACTCTTTCATTCAGGAGAGATCATCAGGGCTTCCTGATTTCACCTGAATGAAACAGTTCTAGTTCTGTAGAAGCAATTTCTCTTTATATATATATATATATATATCCTTCCCTTTGAATCAATTCTTCCATACTTAAGTGCGCACTTGTGTATGTAGGATATATATATATATATATATGAGAAGATTCAGGACCCTGACGGCTGAACTCCGGCCATTTCAACAGCTAGATCCGAGTTTGGATCTAGCTGTCAAAACGGCGGGAGCTCAGCCGTCAGGGACCTGAATCTTTCCATATTACTCACTCTACTATCCCAAGTATTAAGTACTCTGGTGGGTTATGGTCTACCTGATCTTTACCACACCCTATCCGATATATAATACACACACACACATATATATATAAAATTGTTTCTACTTTTGGCACAAGGCCAGCAATCACTCAGTACATTACTGGTACTTTATTTTATCGACCCCATAAGGATGAAAGGCAAAGTTAACCTCGACGGGATTTGAACTCAGACCGTAAAGGGACGTAAATATGCTAGAAAGCATGGCGTCCGACCCTCTACCAACACTACCAATTCACCGAGTATTATATATATCATATACATATATATATATATCATATATATATCATATATATATATATAATACACACACATATATATATATATAATACATATGCATATAATATATATATATAATACATATACACATAATATATATATATAATACATATACACATAATATATATATATAATACATATACACATAATATATATATATAATACATATACACATAATATATATATATAATACATATACACATAATATATATATATAATACATATACACATAATATATATATATAATACATATACACATAATATATATATATAATACATATACACATAATATATATATATAATACATATACACATAATATATATATATAATACATATACACATAATATATATATATAATACATATACACATAATATATATATATAATACATATACACATAATATATATATATAATACATATACACATATATATATATATATATAATACATATGCATATAATATATATATATAATACATATATACACACACATCTATAGTACATACATATAATACATATACAAACACACATTATATATATATCTATTTTTCCATGCTGGCACAGGTTCGACATATATGTACACATATATTAGCATTCATTTGAACTATAGAGAGTATACAGTAAATATATTTTAGTATTTAATACTAACAGGACCCTCAAAATTTATGAAGCCCTGCCAATATGATAGTATTAATATCACAATATATTTTCAACTTTATAAGAACCATTGGCATAGATGTCTACATACATACATACATGCGTGTGTGTGTATTTATATTTACAAACACATACATTATATATATATATATATGGCTATATATCTGTAGACACACACACACACACACACACACATACATACATACATACATACACATATATATATATATGGCTATATATATGTAGACACACACACATACATACATACATACATACATACATACATACACACATATATATATATATATATATGGCTATATATATGTAGACACACACACACATATATATATATACATACATACATATATATACATACATATATAGTATAATATTTGTTAACTGTTTACTTCAAAGTTTCAAAGTGACCAGCTTATCCGAATGCATACAAGTTCTGCAAAAACAAAACAAAAAAACAATAACTAAAACAAAAACAAAATAATTGTTTCAACGTTCGGCACAAGGCCAGCAATTTGAAGGGGAGGGGGAAGTCAGTTAAATCGACCCCAGTGTGTTACTGGTATTTTATTTTATCAACCTTAGAAGGATGAAAGGCAAAGTTGACTTCAGCAAGATTTGAACCCAGAATGTAAAGAGATGAAACAAATACCATAAAGCATTTTGTCTCATGCTCTACCGATTCTGCCGATCAACAAGTGGCAAATAAATACCAGTGAAGTACTTAGGGTCAATTTAATCAAGTTTCCCCTCACCCTGCTACTCAAAAACTGTTGGCTTTGTGTCTGAATTAAAAACAATAATAATGATAGTAATAGTAATAATAATAATCTTAATACAAGGCTGGGCAAAAGAGAACAATTTCTTTCTAAAAATTTACACAATCCGACACTGATGCTTTTCATATCAGTGTGTCTCAATGTAAACCAATTCATTAGAAGTGACATAAGAAAAAACCCAGGACCCCATATTTACAGGGAGGGGGGGTTCCTCCCCCCTGATCAAGGAACTGGGATGCAGATGGACCATAGAATGACACAGCTCACATAATAGGAAATTCCAATATGCAACAAAGAACACTTGTTTTAGGGGGTTGTTGTTTGTTTTTTTGTTGTGTTTCTCTTAAACATACATCCATTCTATTCCATGGTCATCAAAGTCAGCAAATATATTCACATACAAAAATAGCACTTATTTCAGCAAATAGTTTGACGACAAAATCTCCCGTTTTGCAAGCATTATTATAATAATATATTCATAGAAAAAGTTGAAGTTTGTTTTTTTTGTTCTGTCTTTTAATAATTATTATTGTTGTTGTTGTTGGTATTTGAAATTAAAATGTCCATAAATACAGCAATGTAATCTGTTTTGGATCATTAGAATTCAGCTGAAAGGCCACCTATGTTTCTGCTCTGCCATGGCAGCCCTTCGCTTTCTTCCATCTTCCATTTCATCATCTTCCTCACAGCCCAAAGTTCACTCAGCATTTTTTATTTTTTACAAAAAAAAAAAAAAAAAAAAATCTTTAAATGTTTGAGTGAACACACAGTTCACAACCATCAGTTGGTTGAAGAGAAGAACAAAAAAAGAAAATACATTTTATTTCCCTTTTTTTTGTTTCCGTATTTTCAGTAGATGCAGTTTTTAATTATTTTTCAAAAAAAGAAAAATTAAAAAAAAAAAGTTTACAAATTCTCATAGTTGTAAATATATATATGAGCTGCTTCTACCAACATGTTTATATCAATGAAGCATATACTACTGCAGAAAGCCCCACGGCAGATGTCCTGTTCTTTTTTGTTTTGTTTTTGTTTGTTTTTCTGTGTTTTTTTTTTGTTATTTTTTGCTTTGTTTTTGTTTTTTGTAGTCTATTTTGGTAGCCCAGCAAAAAAAATTTTTAAAAATGTTTTCTTCTTTTCTTAACCAACCCAATCACATCATCAAAACCCAGAAACCAACCCTTGCCCCAACCCAAGAACATCATGGTATCAGTAAAAATTGTCCATAAAGTGTCCAATGAAGTTCTCAATCAGAAGGGTGTTCTGGGCAGGAACGATTTACTTCAAACCACCTATCAATGCACCTGAGGAAAAAAAGGAGAAACAAAGAATTACATACTGTTTTAAATAAATACAGTGACAATTGTTTTTTGATACCAGCCTGCCTAAAACTGGTTCTATGATACAAAACCACTCATTTTAAATGATTTTTATTTGAATTAAAATCTTCCAGCATAATTTTACTTAAGAACCATATCTTATGTTAATAACTTAGTATAATAAAATAATTTTAGTAAATCACTCAAAATTCTTCATTAATTAATTCAAATAGAGTGTATTTCATTAGAAATAGTCTAAAAAGGGATAACTGTTTTGATACCAACCTGCCCAAAACTAGCTCTATGATACACAAACACCTGTTTTAAAGGGCTATTTAAATCAAATTCTTTCAACATAATTTTCTATAAGAACCATGTTAAGTTACTATTTTACTATAATTAAATATTCAATAGTTTTAGTAAATCCCACAAAAACCTTTCATTAACTGAAATAGCATATATTTCACATAAAATACAGTCATGAAACCAAACTGCTTCAAACTACTCCTGGTTCTGCAATACTAAGCTGTTTATTTTAATGTTATAATCATAATCCTTTAACCATTTAGCATTTAAACTGGCCGTATCCAGTCAGAATTCTTTCACCTCTTTCTGTTCAAACTGGCCATAACCAGCTGCTCATACTTATGTTAATGTATTGTTCTCAAAATAAATAATATCAAAATCTGTGAGATAATTAAGAGAGAAAGTGTTTACCATGAAAACAATAGTAAATATAGAGTGATGTAAATGCTAAAGAGTTAACGCCCATTTTTCCATACTAGCATGGGGTGTCAGAGATGCTGTCTTCCTAAATGTGTTGGGAGCCAGAGTGGTGGTGGTGATGGGTGCACAGGGATGGTGAGAGTAGCTACCGAGAACTTTAGAGAGGGTGTAGTGATGGTGAGAATAGCTGAGGAGGCATAGAAAGGGTGGGAGCATACAGTGATGGTGAAAATAGCTACTAGAGAATGTTATTTGTGAGGGTAGCTACTAAGGAGTGCTAGTTGGTGGGGGATGGGTCAGGCCACATTTTATTTGGTAGACAGGTCTTCTCCAATACATTCTCTCAGCACTTTGTCATCTGTTGTGAGGTCAGCTTCTTCAAGTTGGTCTTCATTACTGCATCCCAGTTTTCCCGGGTCTGCCTCTTTCATGGATCCAACCACTGAGATTTCTCTGCATTTCTTTATACAGTTTACAGTTGTCATCTTCCATATGTATCACATGTCCATACCAACACAGTCTTCTCTCTTGCACACTATAACCAATCCCTCTTATGCCACATTTTCCTCTCAGATCATTTATGCTACATCATTCATACGCATCCATCGGAGAAGAGTTGATTTATAGTATTTTTACTGATGGACAGATCATTGTGAAAATTTGCAGTCTGAGAGTAAAAACTTGAGTAATTCTTCATAATTGTTTCTACTTTTGGCACAAGGCCAGCAATTATTCCAGTGTATTACTGGTACTTTATTTTATCGACCCCGTAAGGATGAAAGGCAAAGTTAACCTCGGCGGGATTTGAACTCAGATCGTAAAGGGACGTAACTATGCTGGAAAGCATGTCCGACACTCCACCGATACTGCCAATTCACCACCCTTGAATAATTCTTCATAATGCTGATTCATGTGGTAGAGGATGTTAATAGTTAAAAACTGGAATTTCTAAAGAAATCTACTTGTGTAATTGTAGCCACATACTTCTTCAGTGCTGGTAAAATTGAAATTTATTCCAGTTTTGTTAAATTCTTTATCTTGATAATAAAACAACACAAAGTATACAACAGGCCAGTATGTAGGTTGAAATAAAAACATCCTCATTGTAGTTTGTCGTCCATATTATTATTGGTATTGTTGTTCATATTGTTGTTATTACTGTTGTTGTTGTTGGCATTGTTATTGTTGGTGTTGCTGTTAGTATTGTTATTGCTGTTACTGTTGTTGTTGCTATTGTTGTTATTGTTAGTATTATTGTTATTGCAATTACTGTTGTTGGCACTGTTGTCGCTATTATTGTGGTTATTGTTATCACTATTATTATTTTTGTTATTAGTTATTGTTGTTGTTGTTACTATTATTATTGTTTTGCTTTTGTCATTGGTATTATAGTGGATTGGCAGTATCGCTAGAGCATTGCTCTGCGGCAAATAGTTACATCCCTTTATGTTCTGAGTTCAAATCTCACCTAGGTTAGCTTTGCCTTCCCCTACTGGGGTCTATTTAATCGACTTTCTCCTCCTCCAAAATTGTTAGCCTTGTGCCTAAATCAGAAGCCATTATTAGTTATTGTTGTTGCTTTGTTTGTTAGTATTATCATAATGATAGCTTGGCAGTATCAGTAGAGCATCAGACAAAATGCTTTGCAGTATTTAGTTACAAATTTCAACAATTTGAGTTCAAATCCTACCGCGGTCAACTTTGCCATTCATCAGCCTGAGGTCGATAAAAGTACCAGTTAAGTACTCGAGTCAATATGACTTTACCTTTCCCCAAATAGCTGACCTTGTGCCAATGTTAGAAAATGCTATTATTATCTTTATTATTGAAGGGTGGTGGATTAGCAGTATTGGTAGAGCATCAGACATGCTTTGCAGTATATAGATACGCCCCTTTACCTTCTGAGTTCAAATCCCATCGCGGTTAACTTTGCCTTTCCTCCTTATGGAGTCAAACTAAATTACCAGTAACACACTGGGATCGATTTAATTGACTTTCCTCTCTCCCAAAATTGTTGGCCTTGAACCTAATTCAGGAACCAATATAAGGGTGGTGGATTGGCAGAATTGTTAAGGTCTCAAAGTACTTTGTGGTATTTCTTCCAGCTCTTTATGTTCCGTGTTCAAATCCTAGTGAGGACAATTTTGCCTTTAATCTTTTTTAACCCTCTATGGTCAATGAAATAAAACACCAGTCAAGAACTAGGGTCATTATAATTGACTTGCCTCTTCCCTTAAATTGATGGCTTTGTACCTAAATTAGAAACCATTATTGTTGAGGTTAACTTTGCCTTTCATCCTTACGGGGTCGATAAAATAAAGTACCAGTAATGCACTGGGTAATTGCTGGCCTTGTGCCAAAAGTAGAAACAATTATTAGGTAGATTTGAGGGTGGTGGGTTGGCAGTAGTGGTAGAGCATAGAACACTATACTTTGCAGCATAGAGTTAAGGCCCTTTACAGTCTGAGTTCAAATCCTGCTGAGGTCAGCTTTGCCTTTCATTCTTACGAAGCCGATAAAATAAAGCACCAGTAATGCAGTGGGGTTGATTTAATTGAATTTCTCCTCCCCCAAAATTGCTGGCCTTGTGCCTATAGTAGAAACAATTATTAGGCACATTGGCAGAATCATTAGAGCATCAAACAAATGCCAAGCAGCATTTGTTCAGGGTCTTTATCGCAGCAAAGACAACTTTGCCTTTCGAGTTGATAAAATACAGTCAGTACCAGTCAAAAACTGGGGTTGATATAATTGACTTCACCTTCCCACAAATTACTGGTCATGTGCCTAAATTAGAAATCATTATTGTTGTTGCTATTATTGTTGTTAGTATTATTATTATTATTATTATTGTAAAGGGCAGTGGATTGGCAGTATCGGTAGAGAGTCAGACAATATGCTTTACGGCATAGAGTTATGACCCTTTACATTCTAAGTTCAAATCCCACCGGGGTAGATAAAATGAAGCACCAGTCATGAACTGGGGTCGATTTAATCAACTTTCACCTACCCTTCAAATTGCTGGCCATGTGTCTTAAGTAGAAACAATTATTACTATTGTAAATCCCCTCAAGGTTAACTTTGCCATTCATCCTTACATGGTGAATAAAATAAAGTACCAGTAAAATAGAGTATAGCTGGGGTCAATTTAATTAACTCCCCCTCCCAAAATTGTTGGTCTTGTGCCTAAATCAGAAACCATTATTATTTTTAAACAATCAATAATATCTATTAAATGTCCTGGCAATACCCGAGGAGAAAAGTTTGAAGTCATTGTAAGCTAACAGTTTCTTAATGAGCACGTTGATAGTACTTAGAGAAACACGTATATAGACATATACACAGAGACAGGTACACAAAAACATACAAATACAGACACCCACCCATAGACACGTGGACAGAAACAAACACTCAGACACAAAATATACTGACACACATACAGATAAAAACAGACCATTATAGTTTAGTACATATACTACTATTACTAGCCCTACTAACAAAAACAAACAGTTCATATTTTTTATTTGAGTTTCTCCTTTAATCAAAGCCCAAGTGGATGAAATACTAGATATTGCTAATTGTCTAAATCAACAGGCATTTTAACCTTTTTGTTACCATACTATCAAAATAATAAATTTAGGAGGATTTATTAACATAAACTTTCTCATTAAGTGGGTGGTTGAAACATAACACAAAAGTTCTTACATAAAAGTATGATGGAAGGTTTACAGATAAATATAAACATTTTAACCCTTTTGTTACAATATTTCTAAGATAATGCCTATGATTTTCAAATAATTTTTTAAATAATAAAAAAATTGGAAATATTTAGTAATATAACTAAACTGTTTAGAATTAGACATGAGCCTAGTGGCATGTGATATGATAGTTAACTATTTATTTATTAATTTTATGAATTTCATGTTGCTAACAAAAATTAGTTTGTGTCACAAACAATTTTTATTTTAAAAAGTGTTACACTGTTACCAATATGAAAAATTTAGAAAGCTCTGGTATCAATTTCTACTAATATTTAGTTGTTAAGTGGTTAGTGCATTCTGTAAAGTGGTTGGTGTTAGGAATGGCATCCAGTCATAGAAACCATGCAAAAAAGGGTCAAGAAACCCTCTCAATCATGACAACTTCTCTAGTGTTGGTGCCACAGAAAATTTTAGTGTTCTGACATGTTCTTAGACTATTTGTGTATAGAGTTGGGAAGGGCATCTGACCATGGAAACCATGCCAAAATGGAACGTATGAACTAGATGTGGTCACCTGTCCAGCCCAGTCTCAGAACGTGACAGCCTGTCTGGTCCAGGTAGGTATGGAAAATAGATGTCTAATGATGATAATGATGTGCTCTCTTTACCCCACACCAAATCCCTGAAACACATTTCCCGTCCAATCCATGCATGGAAAGGTGGACATGCTCCATAATATACTGCCAAGCACAACTCACTCACTTCAAGGCTAACCCCCATGACACACTGCTTGCTCTCCTACAGTACTGGTGCCATAACAAAAAGCACCTAGTTCCAACTGTGAAGTGGTAATGCTGGTATAAGCAGCCAGTCCACGCTGTATGGTCATCATACTGGTGCCACAAAAGAAAAAAGCACCCAGTTCACTCTGTAGATTGGTCATGTTGGTACAACAACAAAAAGCACCCACTCTACCCTGCAAGGTGGTTGTGTTGGTGTCATCACAAAAAACATTCAGTCACCCCTATAAGGGGACAATGCTGATGCCATGGAAAAAAACTCCCAGTACATGTTGTAATGTGGTTGGCATTAGGAAAGTGTAGAAAACATGCTAAAATTGGATTGTATAGGCAAGACAGTCACCTGACTTGTGTGGTCTCATAGCATAACCCATTTCACTTATGCAAGCATGGAAAATAGACATTAAACAGTAATGGTGATGATCATGACGATCATGATATATCAAATATAACATTAACGAGGAAGTTACTTCCTCATTATTGTTAAATTTTCTCTAATTATCCATAATTAAACATTAACAAGAGATAAGCCAATCAGAAATTTCTTGATAACAAGGGCACTAATTAAAAAGAAAACAAAATGAGCCAGCAAGAGATCTTCTGTGGTTGCTTTACATAAATTAAATATAGCAGCCAAATCTCCCTCACATCACATGACATCCTATATCATAGTTTCATGTGATTTCCATGCTGGCATATGTTGGATGGTTTGTTATTGTCTGGTGGACCACACCTTGTTTTATACGTCCCATTTTTAAACTAATGTTACCATATTTCTAATGAAAGACACTACACTTCATTTTCAACTAATTTTGAAAATAATAAAAATTTGGGGGGGGATCTGGTAAAATAACAAATCTGGTGTTAGGAACATAAAGCAGGTTCTTACATGAAACTATGATAGGTTTTTAGATACATATAAATACTTTAAAATAAACAGTTTTGTATTGCAGAAGCAAAGATAATTTCTGATGGTCTGGTATCAAAATATAAGACTTATTCAATAATGACACAAAACTGTATTATCAAAATATTTTTGTAAAGTACAACACAATTACATTGCATAAAAAATAAAAATCTTTAGTTTACTGCACATTTTCACAATCTATCCAGTTGTAAAGCATTTGAGTTAACAAACCAGTCTTTAGATATTTACTGCTAAATTATTACAGGATGTTAAAAGTTAAAAATCAATCTTAAAGTTCTTATTTCCCTATATATATATATATGTGTGTGTAGCATGAACTGAATATCTCTAAATAAACAACGATAAAGATAGTAATATATATTTATAGAACAACTTATTGATATTAGCTGGCAATATATGAAGCAAGCCTGGCTGGAAGTTTTTCTATACATTATTTACATTCCAGCTATTTGACTTTGTAGCAGTAGTTTCTGAACCTTTTTAGTTCCATGCACTACCATGACACATAAAAAATGTTCATACACCCCTAACCTTTTCATTATATTTTGAATGAAAGACACTGCCTATTATTATCAATTAATTTTTAAAATAGTCAAAAGTCTGGAAGGATTTAGTGGTATAACTAACCAGCTTTCTCATTAGTAAGCTGATGTTTCACACATAACATAGATTCTTTAGATAAATATAAACACTGAAACAAATAGTTTTGTATCATAGAATCAGGGACAGTTTCAAACAGTTAGGTACCAGAAGGGTTAATGAAAGGAAGGACATTGGATAATGTAGTCCAATAGAGGAATGAACCTCTATTTGTCACTCGAATCAATGGATCAGCCTGCTCATGAACAAATGTGTAAGTGGCTGAACATGCCATAGACGTGTACTCTTAACATAATTATCATCACCATATTATCATAGATTCAGTGTGTGACATGGCCAGCCCATTAAATTACAGTACAGTCCATTCAATAGGCTTCCAAACAGTTTGTCAACCCAATTTCACTCACAAAGCATGGGTCAACCCAAGGTTATGGCAAATAACCCTTGCCCAAGATGCCACACAGTGAGATCAAACCTTGGACCTAATGATTGTAAAGCAAGCTTCTTAACCAGTGAGTCATACAGTGTCCAGCCTGAAAAAATATAAACTGACAGTATGATCATGGCTTAAATACCTTTGATCATAAGTCAGCTGGATAAAGTGTGACCCGGGGTTAAGCAACAACAGCAGCTGCACTGAGAAGCAATGAATTATTTCATCTACTAGTTGTTCTGAATCTCTACCAATTCTATAAAAACTCATCAATATCATGTTTTTACTTGACACAGTTCAGTTAATGAAAGCAACATGAAAAGATGGTTTGGTCATAATTCATATTGCTTGAACAACATATACACAGAGGTTGTGTATAGGTGGAGGAGGGGATAAAGAGAAAGTAGTAGAGGAGATAATTGAAGAGTGATACACACACACACACATTTATTAAAATAACAGATTAAAGTTTAAACAAAGAATCGCTGCTTTCACCCTTAACGGGATCTTCTAGGGTTCTTATATATTTGATATATATTTATCCTTATCAAGCCCTTTGGATTTTAGTCTTCACATTTATTATTCATCATCATCACCGTTTTACGTCCGTTCTTCCATGCTAGCATGGGTTAGACGGGTTGACCTGGTGTGGGCAGTGTCTGGTCGGCTGACCATGCCTTGCTCATACAGGAACTGATTTTGGCTCGATTTCTACAGCTGGATGCCCTTCCTAACACCAACCTCATTTACAGTGAGTGCTGGGTGCTTTTTCCGTGGCGCCTACACGTCCACTTTAGAGAGTGGGCTGGGTGCTTTTTTGCTGTGGCACCTCCACAACCACCTTGCAGTGGGAGGGTGTGGGGCATATTGTCTATATGCTTCAGCTTGTACCCATGGGAGGTCGGGTACTCTGTATTACTGCGAGACACCAGAGGTCACGGTCGTGTGTCATTGCCTTTGAGAGATGTAATTGGGTAAGGTCGGCTTTTATCACCTCATCCCAGGTCTTCTTGGTCTCCCCACTCCGCGGTTTCCATTGACTTCTAGTGCTCTGCACCTTTTTATGCAGCTGTCATCCTTCATACGCATCACATGTCCATACCAACATAACCGCCTCTCCTGCACACAGCATTTGATTCCTCTTATGCTCAGTCTCTCTCTCAATTCATTTATGCTTTGTCGGTCGCGTATATTACTATTACACATCCATCGGAGCATGCAGGCTTCGTTTCTTTCTAATCTACGTAAGTCTTCCACCTTCGGCGCCCAGGTCTCACTACCATGAAACATTGTTGTTCGGATACACACATCATACAGTCTGCCTTTCACTTTGAGGGAGAAGCCTTTTTCAGCTAGCAGTGGCAGTAGTTCCCTGAACTTCTTCCATCCCGTTCTTACCCTAGTTATTGTACTTTCTGAACACCCACCTCCGCTGCTAATTCGGTCACCGAAGTAGCAGAAGCTGTCTACTGTTTCTACAGAGCCCTCACATTATTACTATATATATATATATATATATACATGGAGAGGGGAGTAAAGGAAAGTGAGTGCGGAATAGGAAGGGAGAGAGAGAGAGAGAGTAAAGGACAAATCACATGAGAGAATGCCAAATACTAAAGATGGCCAACTGAGTTTGTATAATAAATATGAGAAGACTATCACAGACAAGATGAAACATGTTAACCAGTGTTCAGCAGCATGGTCAGGGATGTTGTCACTTCTGAATTTGCCTTTCATCCTTACGGGGTCGATAAAATAAAGTACCAGTAATGCACTGGGTATGTGCTGGCCTTGTGCCAAAAAGTAGAAACAATTATTATTATTGTTATTATTATCAGCCTTTTATAATTATTTAAAAAAAAAAAAAATAATTGCCTTGTGCCTAAATCAGAAACTACTGTTGTTGTTGTCACTGTGATGGATTGGCAGGCATTTATATTCTCAGTTTTTTAACTCCCGCTGAGGCCAACGTTGCTTTTTATCCTACCGAGGTTGATAAAATAAAGTACCAGTCATGTACTGGGGTTTGTGTAATCGACTTTCTTCCCTGCTCTGAAATTGCTGACTTTTTGATTAGAAAGGAAGGTGACAGTAGAGAGGAAGGTGCTCTCTTCCAACACATTTACCAAAAGGTAGGAGAAAGTAACGAAAATGGTAAGAATAAATGAGACTACTCTCAGCTTGTGCCTGTAGGTCGAACAATGAGTTGGGAGAGGACTCCCGTACAGGGTGGCCAGGGTGATTGTAAATCCATAGAGTTCCTCAGTTAACCTGAGGCATTTAGCTCTCTATAACAAGAGGAGTGAATGCCTTGTATAATAGTATATTATGTATCCTCAACTTGTATACTATATATACATGTTAACCTTTTTTTTTTCATTTCTATGTAAACCTCCACCTTAATGTTGCAACTTGTCTTTGTAGTGTCTCTTCCATCTGATGCCTCTGTGGCCAATAAAGACATTTTTATTATCATTATTATTATTACTGAGCATGCACCTGTAGGCTGGAAAGATGGAAGGAGAGAGGCACACCCACCTAAGGTGCTTTGGGAGATGAGGGTGGGTTGGGATTTATGGGGTTCCTAACGTCACCCCTAGGTGGTGGTGCTTGTGCCATGATAAAATGCACCCAGTACTCTTTATAAAAGGGTAGTGTTAGTGTCTTGATAAAATGCCCCCACTACACTCTGTAAAGTGGTAGAGCTGGTGTCATGATAAAATGCACTCAGTACATACTGTCATGTGGTAGAGCTGGTGTCATGATAAAATGCACTCAGTACATACTGTCAGGTGGTAGTGCTGGTGCCATGATAAAATTCACCCAGTACATACTGTCAGGTGGTAGTGCTGGTGCCATGATAAAATTCACCCAGTACATACTATCATGTGGTAGAGCTGGTGTGATGATAAAATACACCCAGTACATGCAGTAAAGTGATTGGTGTTAAGGACATCCAGCTATAGAAACCAAGCTAAAGAATGAATATATGAATGAGATGCAATCATCTATCTTGTCTACTTTCAGAATGTGACAACCTAACCCATGCCAGCATGGAAAATAAACAAAACTATGTTGATATATCATTATCATCATTGTTTTACATTCTTTTTTCCATAATTGCATGGGTTATATATGTCTTTTCCACCAAAACTTCCCTCCACATACTGCATTCCTTAGTCATCTCCTGAGTTTCAGTATCCCGAGATCAGCTCTCACCATTTCTGCTCAAGTTTTCCTTGAGTCTTCTTTACTGCAGCTTCCTTCCACTGGGAACTTCCGGCACTTCTTCACTCAATAATCATCATCTTTACACATCATGTGTCCATACCAGTGTTGTCTTCTCTCTTGCACACTACATTTCATTCTAGGTTTTCTTTCAGCCCATCCATGCTTTGCTGTTCAAGCATATTAACATTACATATCCATTGAAGAATGGTTGTGTCATATCTCTCCAGCTTCTGCATTTACTGCTCATGTTTCACTTCCATGCAACATTGCACGTGGAGTGTGTGGTGTGTGTGCTGTGTGTGTGTAATGTTGGAAAGTGTGAGTGGGAAAAGGAATGGTTTCCACTGCTATTTTTTCAGTTAATCTTAACACATTAACAACAACACAGTCATCAACATCTGCAGTTTCACTAAGCCATACACCACCATACCTTCCCCCACACATTCACACACAGTTATTAAAACATCTGCAGTTTCATTAAACCATACACCATCATCTCCCATCCACACACCACCAACAAAAACATACCATCTCCCACATATCACCATACCATCTTATCTCTCACACACAACCACACCATCCACACACTACCATAGTAAATGTAAGCAGAAACAGCTCTCCAACAAAGCTATTTATTTTAAATAAACATCTCTACCTATACAACATTACATAACTCACCAAACTAACTACAACTCTTCTCAAGACATCACACATATGCACTCAAAAAGATACATACATAAACATACACAAACATCACACACAAACATCACACGCAGACATCCACACCCACAAACACAGTCAGACCCACAACCACACACAATACCTCAGCTTCTCTCTGAACAAAAAGCTCTCTTCTTAGGTCACTACTTATCTCAACCTATACATCACAGACAATCAACTGATATACACTGACAACTGAAATCCTCAATGGGATCCACTTTCACACTGAAGTTAAATGTGCAAATATCAATTACTTTATAACCTTTCTATTAGCATGGTTTAGTGGTTAATGTGTTGGTTTCACAATCATAAGTTGTATGTTCAATTCCTGGACCAAGTGGCGCGTTGTATTCTTGAGCAAGCCACTTCATTTCACATTGATTTTTATAATAGGACAGGTAGCAATAACATGCATGTGTGAATGGGATTGGGGATGCCAACATTAAAACACCCGAGAAACCTCATAGAATGCCAGCTAAATCCACAGAGGTGTGAGCTGTAAATTCCATTTTATTTTCAAATTTATGAAATACACTTCCTATGGAGGCACATGGCTTAGTGGTTAGAGCATTGGCCTTGCAATCAAAAGGTTGTGAGTTCAATTCTCAGACCGGGTGATGTGTTGTTTCCTTGAGCAAGACACCTTATTTCACATTGCTCCAGTTTACTCAGCTGTAGAAATGAGATGATAGGGACTGGGGGGTCCATATCATTCCACTGTAAAGTGGTCGTGGAGGTGCCACGGCAAAAAAGCACCCAGCCCACACTGTAAATGAGGTTGGTGTTAGGAAGGGCATCCAGCTGTAGAAATCAAGCCAGAATCAGTTCCCGTCCCACCCTTGCAAGCAGGGAAAAGTGGACGTAAAATGATGATGATATTCCTCAACCTCGACACAATGCAGGCTCTTGAAATTTTGGAACTCAACTCATGGACCCCCAGGGATTCACAGGTTAAGAACTACTCAATGAAACTAAACAGAAAGGGCACAACTCATGGCTTCTATCTGCTCCAACTAACATTGGGTTTAACCAAACCCACTACACCTTGGGTGACTCTAGCAGAATACTTGTACTTGCATCAGTGTTAACCCAGGGTGGGTTGGGTTGGCTCTAGCCAGTGCATCTACAGCATGACAAATAGTGGCTGCCCATGCACAGCTATCACAGATGTCTGATGAAGATATTGTTATCAGTCAGTCATGATTCCAATGGCAGACATCATATATACACAGTGTATTTACATTATCATGAATAGATGCTGCCCATGCATAGCAATCACATTCACAGATATTGTCAGCCATCCACAATTGCAACATTAAAAACCATATAAGGAAGGACCAAATATTACACAAGATCAGATTTCATAATGCTGATCCATGTTTTCAACTGTTTGCCCCGACATTTACACCATCCCAAGAGGGACTCGTGTGTGACAGCATTATATATGAGTTCGCTCACCTCAGGTGTGACTGCATCATGTATGAGTCCACTGACGTTGGGTGCGACTGCATCATGTATGAGTCCACTGACGTTGGGTGCGACTGCATCATGTATGAGTCCACTGACGTTGGGTGCGACTGCATCATGTATGAGTCCACTGACGTTGGGTGCGACTGCATCATGTACGAGTCCACTCACCTCAGGTGCGACTGCATCATGTACGAGTTCACTCACCTCAGGTGCGACTGCATCATGTACGAGTTCACTCACCTCAGGTGCAACTGCATCATGTACGAGTTCACTCACCTCAGGTGCAACTGCATCATGTACGAGTTCACTCACCTCAGGTGCGACTGCATCATGTACGAGTTCACCTCAGGTGCGACTGCATCATGTACGAGTTCACCTCAGGTGCGACTGCATCATGTACGAGTTCACCTCAGGTGCGACTGCATCATGTACGAGTTCACCTCAGGTGCGACTGCATCATGTACGAGTTCACCTCAGGTGCGACTGCATCATGTACGAGTTCACCTCAGGTGCGACTGCATCATGTACGAGTTCACCTCAGGTGCGACTGCATCATGTACGAGTTCACCTCAGGTGCGACTGCATCATGTACGAGTTCACCTCAGGTGCGACTGCATCATGTACGAGTTCACCTCAGGTGCGACTGCATCATGTACGAGTTCACCTCAGGTGCGACTGCATCATGTACGAGTTCACCTCAGGTGCGACTGCATCATGTACGAGTTCACCTCAGGTGCGACTGCATCATGTACGAGTTCCCCTCAGGTGCGACTGCATCATGTACGAGTTCCCCTCAGGTGCGACTGCATCGTGTACGAGTTCCCCTCAGGTGCGACTGCATCGTGTACGAGTTCCCCTCAGGTGCGACTGCATCGTGTACGAGTTCCCCTCAGGTGCGACTGCATCGTGTACGAGTTCCCCTCAGGTGCGACTGCATCGTGTACGAGTTCCCCTCAGGTGCGACTGCATCGTGTACGAGTTCCCCTCAGGTGCGACTGCATCGTGTACGAGTTCCCCTCAGGTGCGACTGCATCGTGTACGAGTTCCCCTCAGGTGCGACTGCATCGTGTACGAGTTCACCTCAGGTGCGACTGCATCGTGTATGAGTTCACCTCAGGTGCGACTGCATCGTGTATGAGTTCACCTCAGGTGCGACTGCATCGTGTATGAGTTCACCTCAGGTGCGACTGCATCATGTATGAGTTCACTCACCTCAGGTGCGACTGCATCATGTATGAGTTCACTCACCTCAGGTGCGACTGCATCATGTATGAGTTCACTCACCTCAGGTGCGACTGCATCATGTATGAGTTCACTCACCTCGGGTGCGACTGCATCATGTATGAGTTCACCTCAGGTGCGACTGCATCATGTATGAGTTCACCTCAGGTGTGCCTGCATCATATATTAGTTCACCTCAAGTGTGCCTGCATCATATATTAGTTCACATCAGGTGTGACTCCATCATATGTTATGGAGTCACACCTGAGGTGAGTGAACTAATATATTAGTTCACCTCATGAGTGGTGGAGTCCAACCTATTGCAAGCATTCAGACCAGGTCTCTGGTTTAAGGATATCTTCCTCTCTCCTTCACTCTCATCAATGTTGGAGACACTGAAAAGTGTGATCAAGAGTTCCCTTCCCCCCTCTAACTAATCAGTAAGAAAAACAAAACAAAAAAAAACCTCAACTCACAAATTTACACATGGAAGCATCCTTAAATTGCTAGATACACAGTTCAATACTCCAGCAGATTATTATTTAGAAACCAATGGGGGAAAATATGAAATTTACAGCTCACACCTATGTTGCATCTCATAGGAGGTTTCTCTGGTGTTTTCAGAGTCCTGGACATGTCATAAAAAGCTCAAAAACACAATTCACCACTTGATCCAGGAACTAAGTGCCTTAGAAACCAATTCTTTATTCTCAAAACATATCTTTATAAACATAACAATCCCCCTCCACCTCAAACACAAACTGAGGTGAAAAATATAAAAGATCAACTTACATTTTATGATATATACAAAGACAAGGAAGTCGTGCTATGGTGTCCCCTTGTTTGAGATCTTCCAAACATATCACACATTCACCTTTATCTTCTGTCAATACATCCTCTGAAAAGTAAAATAAAATACATCCTCTGATAAAGTAATAACAGGAGATGAATCAAGGGTGTTCGAGTACAATCCAGAGAAAACAGCCAAGTGAAGAGTGGCACACAAAAAATTCTCCTCCTCCAAAGAAAGCACGCATGAGCAAATCCAGGGTGAAAACAATGATCATTTTTTTGACAATCGTGGTATTGTTCACAAAGAATTTTTACCTCCAAGACAGACAGTTAATTGCACTTTCTATAATAATGTCTTGGAACAACTTCAAAAATGGGTCCAGTAAGTCTACAACACAAAAACGTGCCTGCTCACACAGCATGTTCAATTAGAAAATTTCTGGAATAGAGAATTCTCACTCTTCAACATCCTCCCCACAACCCAGATCTAAAAAATGGTCACCAACGAGCTAAGGACATGCACAGAAAATGACTTCCAGTACTCCTATGATTAATGGAAAAAATATTGGAACCTCTGTATGACTTTCCAAGGGTTGTGTTTTGAAGAAAGTAACTTATAATTTCATGTATGTCTAATATACATCAGTACTCTTACTTTTGTGACAAACCTCGTATTTGTAACTACATCCATAACCACACAGCTCATATTTATGCAGGTTTAGCTGGTCTCTTATGAGGTTGCATCTTAGAGAAGGTTTCTCAGGTATTTTAATGATAGAGTCTCCAGTTCTATCATGGATAGCAATACTAGTGTCATGAAATGAACACAATGTGCTGCCTGGCACAAGAATTGAACCTATGACCTTATAATCATGCGTCCAACACCCTAACCACTAGGCTGTGTCTTCACATCATGCATGTGTCCATATACAACATTAAGATTAATAAATTGATTGACTAAAGTGAGCCAAGTCATTGTATAAACAACTCTGCTGATAAAAGAAAATATTATTGTGGTTGATAATCCCAGTAAAGACACTTATGAAATGGTTACAGTCCAAGCAAATAATAGTAACCATATTAACCAATGACACGGCTTAGTGGTTAGAGCATTGGGCTTGCGATCAAAAGGTTGTGAGTTCAATTCTCAGACCGGGTGATGTGTTGTTTCCTTGCGCAAGACACTGTTACACATTGCTCCAGTTTACTTAGCTGTAGAAATGAGATGATAGGACTGGGGTCCCTACGATTCCACTGTAAAGTAGTCGTGGAGGTGCCACGGCAAAAAAGCACCCAGCCCACACTGTAAAGTAGTCGTGGAGGTGCCACGGCAAAAAAGCACCCAACCCACACTGTAAAGTGGACGTGGAGGTGCCGCGGAAAAAAAGCACCCAGCACTCACTGTAAATGAGGTTGATGTTAAGAAGGGCATCCAGCTGTAGAAATCAAGCCAAAATCACTTCCCGTATGAGAAAGACAAGGTCAGGCGACTGGACACTGCCCACAACAGTGCAATCTGTCTAACCCATGCTAGCGTGGAAGAACGGACATAAAAATGGTGATGATGATACACACGTTTCCTATATCAGTCATGTTTCTACAATAAGTGATTCACTTTCCAATTACAGTGTCTTGGATCCTAACCCTACATTTGTCCCTTTATTCTTGGTAAATATGGCATACCAATCCTAAACTCTAAAATTTAATCATCCTCAATGCTATTACTGTTATTATTGACTGTAGTAGTAGTAGTAGTAGTAGTAGTAGTAGTAGCAGCAGCAGCAGCAGTGCTGGTGGTGGTTGTAGTAGTAGTAGTAGTAGCAGCAGCAACAGTAGTAGTAAGCTGAGCTTGACTACGATTGATTAAAGAAAATACAAGGAAATGTCAAACAAGATAGGATAAAGAATAAGCTAAATATAAAACAATAATTCTGTTAATCACTCAATATGATTTAACTATAACACACACACTGTGATAGACTGGGCTGATACATAAATAACCAAGCGATAGTAGTGGTAGTTGTGGCAGAAAGGTGGTGATGATGGTGGTAGAGGACACTGTGGGAGGGTGACGGTGGTAGTGGTAACAATGATGGTGGTGGTGGATATGGTGGGAGAAGGATGGTGGTAGTGGTGGTGATGGTGGTGGTGACAGTGGTAGCGATGATAATCGTGATGTTAGTGGTCCCAAGCCAGGAGGCTCATCAGACCAGAGCTTATGGTTTCATTGATGTTAAGCAACAAAGTATAAGACTCTCCTCTAGACAAGATGCCAGTTCATCTCAGGGTTAATCCTAGTTAATGCTGGTACTCATTTTTTTTTTCAGCCGAGTAGGCTAGGTGAAATGAAGTGTTTTGCTCAAGAATACAATATGCCCTTCAATCCAGGAATCGAATCGATAACATTGCAAGCGTGAGCTCAATACCCTAACCACTAGGCCACGCACCTTGGGACAGTTTTTAATTTTTAATTGTCAGAAATACCAATAGACCCCCTTGGGCCATGACTAACCATGGTTTTACTCCCAGGAAAGTTTCATTGGTGTTGAGCAACTGAAACTAAAAGACATCTTGCTAGATGGGATTGCAGTCCATCAAAGGATTAGCCCTGCTTGCCCCAGCTAATGCCATTTTGTCAGCTGAGTGGATTGGAGTGATGAGAAATGAAATATCTTCTTGAAGGACAAAACACACCACTTGGTCTGGAAATTGAACCCATGATCTAACAATCGCGAAACCAATGCTCTGACCACTAGGTCACACAACTCCACCATAATAAACATTAATTGCATTCTTTTATTTTTTTACAAGCTTCAGTCAGTCTGTAACCAAGCTGGAGCACCACACTGAAGATATCTAGATGATCATATCAACCCCAGTCTGGTACTTATTTTATTGATCACTTTTTGTTGAATTACTAAGTTACAGGATATAAACAAAAAAACATGGACACGGACACACTTCCACAGTTTCTGCCCCTCAAAATTTCACTATTAAGGCATTAGTCAACCCAAGGCTGTAGAAGACACTTGCCCAAGATACCGCGCAATGGGACTGAACTCAAAGCAACATGGTAATGAAGTGAACTCCTTAATAATATAGTTATTATGAATCATATTTCAGAGAAAAAAAAGGAAAGAAAACAGCAATAGACTATATCTTATATAGAGACATGTGCAATGGGTGCACATGCACAGACATATATATACCGAAATACACACAGAGACAAATACACACACACAGACAGATAGACCTATAAATATACAGACACACACAAATATAAACAAGTGTGATTTAACAGTTTAAGTCAAAAACATTGGCATTTTCATTAAACAGATTAAAACCTGATGCAATGTTGATAATAATACTGCTATGTGGATTGGCTTAGATGGTGGTGGTCATGGTGGTGGTGTAACAATGGCAGTGGGGGATGGTGGATGTAGTGATGATGAACGTGGTGATCATGTTATTAGTGGTGGTGGCAGTGATGACACTGTTGTTTATGATGACTTGTTCTGTTTATAATTCATCAGGTAATGATAACATCCCACCACCAAGTCATTAATCTTTACCTTGTTGAGATGTCTATCTGATTAGCTCTTACAGGTATGTTTAAAACACACATACACACACAGTTTCATATTAGCTAATGATGATAACAGATACTGAAACAATGTGAACTGCTAAACCAAGATGATGTATCATGCATGTATGTATGGACGTATGAGCCTCAGGTCTCATCTGTCATGAGTGACCATGAGTTTGCATAGAAAAGCCTGGGCTGACTTGAGGGATCCCTTGGTCATGACTGAGCCTAGGTTTACACCTGAAAAGTTTGGAAGGGTTTAGTAATATAACAAACTTTCTAATTATTAAGCTGGTGTTTAGAGCATAGCTTAAAATAGGTTCTTACATAAAATTATGAGGGAAGATTTTTAGATAAATATAAACACTTTAAAACAAACAACACTGTATTACAGAACCAGGGGCAGTTTCAGGTGGTTTGGTATCAAAAAGGTTAACCCTTTCATTACCATATTTCTAATGAAAAATGTTGCTTATGGTTTTCAAATAATTTTGACAATAATCAAGAATTTGGAGTGATTTAGTAATATAACTAGCTTTTTCATTATTTAGTAATATAACTAGCTTTTTCATTATTTATTGTTTGGAACATAAATGTTCTTACCAGGGAAAATGGACATTAAATGACGATTATGATGATAAACACTTTCAAACAAACAACATTATATTATAGAACCAGGAGCAGTTTGCAGTGGTTTGGTATCAAAAAGGTTAAATAGATGTGGTGTAAACCTTCGTTAAGAAATAATCCACAAGGACCTTTTTATAACGAGTACTTTCTGGATTGCTATATAAAACATTTAAAATAAATAGTGGAATAGATATTTCTTGAGGGGAGTTTGTGTTTATGTACATGCCAACATGTGGTAGGTTCACATAGATAATGTAAATGCGAGACATTTATCTGGGTCAGGTCATGTATTTTTATACATCAACAAGCAACATTTATCAGTAAAAGCAGAGCAACATGCTACATGTGATGAGAGATCAGAGACTTCATTGACTGGGACGATCTGACCCCTTGTAAAGGGGCTGAAAAATGAACCAATAAAATAAAGTACTAATCCATAACAGTGAATTGGTGGAATTGTTAGAGTACCAGACAAGATGGTTTGCAGTATTTGTTACTACATTATGCATTCTGACTTCAAATTCTGCCTAGGGATTGAATCATCACCAAACAACCAGGGTTAATCACCCAACCACAGGACCACAATTGATTATGAATGTTGCAATGAGTAGAGAAGTATTGCAATTGTCAATTACTGCAGTTGAACGAGGATGAGGATATAAGAATGACTGGGAAAAACTATCCAAAGGCACCATCTATATAATAACCAGTTACGTGTGTGCCAACAATGTAGGAAAATCAAATTAAAAATAGATTAAGAATACACTAGTACTGAGAAAAGAAAGAGAAATCAATATCTTGATCAATTCTAGTCAAGAAAAGTAGGGGAAATAACTTGAAATTTAGGGCATGTAATGAGAAGTGATCTTTGTTAACTCTTTCATTGCCATATTTTTATTGTAAGAAACTCCCTATGATATTCAAATAGTTTTGAAAATAATCCAGAATTTGGAGGGATTTAGTAATATAACTAACTTTCTTAATCTTATGACTGTGGTTGGTGAATAACTTAAAATTTCTTACATAAAATTATAATGGAAGGGTTTTAGATAAATATACTCAATGTCAAAGATAAATTCACCTACTGTTGCCGGACGAGAATGCAAGGACTCCTCTTTATTTCAGACACGGATGGCTAACATAACCCCGTCCCCCCTCACTGCGCCTCCAACCCATCCCTTCCATCCACCGAACGAAATCCAAAACTTCAGAGTTGATACCATGAATGTAGGCACCATAAAAGGTCGCTCAAATGAGGTTGTAGAGATGCTTGAATGTAAGGAAGTTGATGTTTGTTGTGTTCAAGAGACCAGGTGGAGGGGTGGGTCTGGTAGATTCATTGTGGGTAAAAAATGGTACTATAAACTTTTCTGGGTGGGAAATGACAATGGGCTGGGTGGAGTAGGAATCATGGTAGTAGAAAAATGGGTAATAAGGTAATTGCCGTAAATAGAGTGAACAGCAGAATAATTAAAATAAGACTAGTCCTAAACAGAACTACAGTGACAATAATATCCGCTTATGCACCCCAATCTGGACTACCTGGCGTTATAAAAGACAGATTCTATGAGTCGCTAATGCTCACTATCTCCAAAATAACCGACGGTGACTACATAATTATTGCTGGTGACCTAAATGGTCATGTTGGACAACATTGTGATGGCTATGACAGAATCCATGGAGGCTATGGGTTTGGTACTAGAAATGAGGAAGGCTTCAGAATCTTGGAATTCTGTGACGCTAATAACCTATCTGTAACACAAACTTCAAAAAATGAGACAATCACTTGATCACCTATAGATCAGATAGGTTATATCCTTACCAGAAGACGTGATAGTGTCTCCCCCATGAAGAATGCATCTCCCAACATAGCCTCATAGTCAGGACTAGATGTACTCGGCAACAGAAGAGGACTACCCAGAGTAGAAGAATATGGAAGTTAAAGCACCCCACAGCCAGTAACAAATTTAAAAGCATATTACTTGATGCTTTTGACAGTAAGGAAGAGCAATTAGAGTCGTACAATATAGAGGAACAGTGGGAATTCCTGAAAGTTAACCTGCTGAAGGCAACAGATGAAATCTGTGGCTGGAGCAGACCTATATGCATGAGGAGAGTAACTTGGTGGTGGAACAGTAAGGGGGAGTAGTCAATCAAGACCAAAAAGCAGGCTTGGAAAGTATGGCAGGATGGGGGAAATAGAGAACACTATCAAGTGGCCAGGAGAGAAGCTAGGAGACAAGTGTACTTTTCAAGAAGGGAAGCAGAGGGAAGAAAGTTCAAGCATATTCTACAACGCAAGGACCAAAAACGTGAGGTGTTTAGGATTGCAAGACAATGTGTCAAGGAAAACCGTGATATTGTCGGGGAGAAGTGTGTCTGTAATGATGATGGTGTACTTGCCCTCACTGATACTGATAAGAAGGTAGCTTGGAAGTGCCACTACGAGAGACTACTAAATGAGGAGAATAAATGGGAAAAAGATAGTCTGCCCCAAATCGATCCAATAGAGGGACCAGCAGTGCAAGTTGAAGGTAGTATAATAAGTAAGGCAATCAAAGATATGAAGACAGGCAAGGCATCTGAACCTTCGGAGATAGTTGCTGAAATGCTGAAAGCATCTGGAATGGTGGGACACACTATGGTCACCCGGATAGTAAACCAAGTCAAACAGAATGGGGTCATACCAAATGACTGGCATAGCAGCATCATCATTAACTGCTACAAGGGTAAAGCAGATGCCCTAGATAGGGGAAACTATCGAGGCATTAAATTGATTGATCAGGTCATGAAGGTCACAGAAAGAGTTATAGCGCAACTAATCAGAGAGCGAATTGATCTAGATGAAATGCAGTTTGGGTTTGTGTCAGGTAAAAGTAACACGGACGCTCTTTTCCTTGTACGACAACTACAGGAGAAGTACCTAGCTAAAAGTAAACCCCTATACTTAGCTTTTGTTGACTTGGAGAAAGCCTTTGACCAAGTCCCACGCTCCATTATCTGGTGGGCTCTTAGAAAACTAGGTGTTGTATAAAGAAACAATCAGCAAGGTTAGAATTAACAACAAATATAGTGAAGAATTTAGCGTAAAAGTTGGTGTTCATCAAGGCTCTGTCTTTAGCCCCCTCCTATTTATTATTGCCCTTCAGGCTATAACAGAGGAGTTCAAGACCGACTGCCCATGGGAACTTCTATACGTAGATGATCCAACTCTCATAGCTGAATCGATGGCTGAACTAGAGAAGAAATTCCGAAGATGGAAGCAAAGCCGAGAATCAAAAGGCCTTAAAGTTAACTTGTCTAAGACTAAAATTCTAGTATATAGAAAGGAAAATAGGGTACAAGTACCCTCTGGGAAATGGCCATGTTCAGTGTATAGGGAAGGAGTAGGCAGAAATTTCATTTTATGTCCCAAATGCAAACTATGGGTAGATAAAAGATGTAGTGGGATCACAGGTAAGCTATCTAAGAACGTAGATTTTATATGTGGCCGATGCAATAAGTAGCAAGTGCCCACAGGATACTAGCTCCTTCTATTGCCCAGATGGTTCTGTAGAAATAGTGGACACCTTCTGTTACCTGGGTGACAAAATCAGCAGTGGTGGAGGGTGCTCTGAAAGTACAGTAGCCAGAGTCAGAACAGGATGGAAAAAGTTCAGAGAGCTTATACTACTGTTGGCCACTAAAGGTTTCTCCCTAAAAATGAAAGGCAGATTGTATGATGCCTGTATACAAACAGCAATGTTACATGGCAGTGAGACATGGGCTTTGTGTGCAGAGGATCTGCGCAGACTAGAGAGGAATGAAGCATCCATGCTCCGTTGGATGCGCATAATAGTAATATACGCAAATGGCAAAGCATAAATGAACTAAGTGAGAAATTAGGAATAAGAGGGATCAGATGATGTTTACTCGAAAGAAGACTACGTTGGTATGGTCACGTGATGCGCATGAAAGATGACAGTTGTATTAAAAAAGTGCAGGGCGATCAAAATTGATGGAAGTTACGGAGTAAGTAGACCCAGAAAAACCTGGGACGATTTGATAAATTCTGACCTTACACACTTACACCTCTCTAAGACAATGTCACTGGACTGAGAGCTTTGGCGCTACGCAGTAATACAGAAGACCCACCTTGTCTATGTACAAAGCGAAACTTACAGTCAGTAGGCACCTCTTAACCAAATATATATCCCATCCCACTACCCCTACTCCACCCACCCCACTCCCACCAACATCACCCTTTCTCTATAAAGTTATGTTGGTACCACAACATCCAGTCCAAAATAAATGAGGCCGTGTAGGTGTCACGACAAAAAAAACACAGTCCATGCTATAATGTGGCCGTGAAGGTAACACAGTAAAAACCTCCCAATCCACACTGTAAACGTGGTTGGTGTTAGGAAGGGCATCCAGCCGTAGAAAACCTGCCAGACAGTCCTATACGAGCGAGACATGGTCACTTGACCAATCTTGCCTCAAGTAGGACAATTACCATCTAAACCCATGCGAGCATGGAAGATAGACATTAAACGATGATGATGATGATACTATAAAATATACAGCTTTGCAACATAGAACCAGTGGCTGTTACAGACAGTTTGGTATCAAAAGAATTAAGTATGGTAAAAACTCTTGACATGTTTCTGACTTATTAGAGCTCCTTAGCAAAGTAAAGTGCTACTAATACTTGCCAGATGTTTCACCAAGTCAACAAGTAGTTAAAGCAGAGACTTACCGTTATAACTAATCCTTGGTTTTGTAAGACATATAACAAGATGGCATTCTAATTCATCTGCAGCAACTGATTTGGAACAAACAGGACACTTAATGCCTGAAGAGAAAGAAGAAAAATGAAAATACATTGAGAAATTAAAACTAATTTTGTTTAAAATAAATCCAACAGTGGATAACAGCCTATATAATCCCCTCTTGGTCCTATAGTTCTGTGATTAACCCTTTAGCATTTAAACCGGCCCTATCGAGTCAGATTTCTCTCATCAAACCAGCTGTAACTGGCTGATCATAATAAATAATATTAAAATCTCATAGATTCGATATTATGTGAGGTAAAGTGTTTACCTTGAAAATACAATAGTAAATATAGAATAATGTAAATACTAAAGGGATAAAATAAATCGAACAGTGGATAACAGCCTATATAATCCCCTGGTGGTCTTATAGTTCGATGATAAAGCCAGGCTATTTGATGGTTTGAACCCCAAGGCAGAATTTGAAGTCAGAACACAAAGTGTCACAAAAGATACTGCAAGACATCTCATCTGACACTAACAATTCCACCAGTTTATATAGCTCACTGTGAAAATGTAACCCTTTTCATGTTTTTAATGAAATACACTACTGATGTGTTTCAATTAATTTTGAATATAATCAAAGATTTGGAAGGATTTAGTAATATAACTAACTTTCTCATTAGTAAATGGATGTTTGGAACATTACTCACCTTACATAAAATTATGTTGGAAGGTTATAATAAAATTTGCACACTTTAACCTTTTTGTTACCATATTTCTAATGAAAGACACTGCCAATATATTTCAGTTCATTTTGAAAATAATCAGAAATTTGGAGGGATTTAGTAAAATAGCTGGTGCTTGGAACATTTCTTAACAAAAATCTCTCAAATGAAATTATGATGAAAGTTTTTTCGTTTTTATTAAATGGCTAGTTTTGTATTTAAAAAAAATAGGGGCAGTTCCAGGTGAGTTGGAATAAAAAGGGTTAATGAAACAGGTTTCATTCACACTTTCATCCACACAGTGTGTGCGTGTGTGCAGAAAAAAGGGTAAAGACCCACTTCAATCATGAGTGAGCATGGAATTTACACCTAGAGAGTTCCCTTCCAAAGCACAAGTCCGAGCAAGGTTGTTCAGAAAAGACAATGGCCGATACAGCTTGACAACAGAGACATTGCAACTCATTTCTACAGCTGAGTAAACTGGAACAAATTATCTGAGAATCAAACTCACTTCATGATTGTAAGCCCAACCCTCTAACCACTAAGCCATATGCCTTCACGTACGCGTGTGCATGTGCGTGTGTTTTATATATATATATATATATATATATATATCAAAGTAACAAGATATCATTTGAGGTTATCCAAGGTCAGGTTACAAGTAATCTGTACCAAGTATTATTTCAGCATACGGTGGTAGTTGACTTAGGTTTTTCAGAGGGTAGATTCCTGAAAGTTCCGTGATTAGTAGTTCGTGGAGTATTAATAACAGGTTAAAAGGATGATTAACATGGATACGTGTTGGAATAAACCCTGTTATATTGCTTATCCGTGTTAATCATCTTTTTAACTGTTATATATATATATATATATACTAAAGACATAGGTAAGGGTCACATTTGACTTCAGATTCAATTGCTTTTATTCACACATTGTTTATACAGTAATAATTGTTTCTACTTTTGGCACAAGGCCAGAAAATACCCAGTACATTACTGGTACTTTATTTTATCGGCCCCGTAAGGATGAAAGGCAAAGTTAACCTCGCCGGGATTTAAACTCAGAACATAAAGGGTCATAACTCCATGCTGAAAAGCATAGTGTGTGGAAGGCGTAGGTTTAATACACTCATACTTAACTCCAGTGTTACTCAATTTTATCCATACAATGTATATACCAAGATAACAATAGCTAAATTGCAACTCATTCATCTGTTATCAAATCAGAATACTAGGATAAAGATATTGAGATAATGATTAACAAAAACACACATCATATATATATATATATATATATAGATATGGTGACAAGAATTAAATGAGTCAGCAGCACTGTCAATTCTTAATTTCAACATTTCCTGTTAACTACACAGAACGTTTATTGGTATACTATTTACTAGTTTCAATCAGTCATTGTCACCAGTTCAAGGTGAAATGATCAAGCCCAAGCAGTGAAGTTATTGGATTACTAGGAAATGAATCTACAATTCAAATCCACTATATGGGCACAGAATTAATGTGTAAAAACAAAATTTTATATTGTGCTTCTTTGTGTATAATACAACTTGAGTATAATATCATCCCTGCTTCTGAAACTACAAATTAGTAATGCATATTCTTGTGTATAATACGACACTTGTTTCTGAAGCTAAAAGCATGGTGAATAAATTACATCCTTGTATATTATACAACCTACCTCAGAGTTATATTACTGATATATCAAATACCATTTGTAAACATTTGTTAACACAAATTTGCCATTTTGCCATTTGAAATGAGTATTTTTAAGCTTAGTAAAAAATTTCAGAAAACGTGTACTCATGTTTAATAAGACTCCTCATAATTTTCCCTTAATTTTAATTCAAAAATGTTCATGTTATATACAAGAAAATATGATAAATATAATCGAAGAATAGATTTTTAAAATGAAAGCTAACAATCCATGCTGAACCTGAAACTGTATGGATCTATATGGATTTTAACTACTTGTAAAACATTTTATAGGATAAATTTTGACAAACATATATAGTGTGTATATAGTGTAAATATAGTGTCTATATGAGTTGCAACATTTGTGCCAAGCTATATCAACCTTTGTCTTTCCATTGGACGACATAATGACATGGAGATAAGGGACTACTGCTCTTCCACAACACTCTTTGCCCTTGCCCAGGCATATATTTTGGAGAGGAAGTTTGCATGTGAATTACATTAACCCTTTTGATACCAACCTGCCTAAAACGACCCTTAGTTTTATGATACAAAACCGTTGGTTTTAAGGCGTTTATATTTATCTAAAAATCTTCCATCTTAATTTTAGGTAAGAACCTTTGTTATGCTCCAAACAGTCAGCTTAATAATGAGAAAGTTATTTTACTAAATCCCCACAAAAACTCTTGATTATTTTCAATATGATATGAAAATCAGACAGTGTCTTTCATTACAAATGTAGTAACAAAAGAGCTAAAGGTACGTCTGACTGTAGAATCCTCAACCACATTAACTCTCAAGTCAGATGTTCAGGTGATCAAATGACTTATTGGAACTGACAGATGTTACATCATTATTCGAAGTTTGTACTCATGGTTCATAAACTAGGACTGATATTTGACAGGTTTAAGTTGGTACAATTCTATAGTAAGTCTAGACTCTATAAAAAGTAAACATGGTGAGAACCCAGACACTACACTACATGGTAGTTGAAATCAAATGGAGATATAGGGTTTGCAGGGACTCTTCAATCCGGGCTAGCATGACAACCTCTTTAATGCTGATGCCATGATAAATTGGTCCCAGTACATACTGTAAAGTGTTAATGTTGGTACTATGAAAATATATAACCAGTCCACTCTATGTAATGGTAGTGCTGGTGTCATGTAAAATACACCAGGCATACTCTCTAAGGTGGTTGGCATTATAAAGGACATCCCACCATAGAAATCATGCCAAATATGGAATGTAAATGAGCAAGACTGGTTGCTCCACCCTGACTGGTCACGGACTATGACAACTCATCCAACCCATGCCAATGTGGAAAGTGGAGGCAAAATGATGATGATAATGAAGATGATATAAACTAGATCTTGTTCAAAGATATGTAATATAGTATATAACTTTATCACTTTATTCTAAGCTCTACTGACAGGATATGAGAGAGGATAATCAATAAGATTATCTTCTTCTCAAGCATATATCATAATAGTCTTTGTTTAAACAAGTCTTTTCAGTAATATTGTAATATTCATTACTTCTTTGCTTCCATTTTGATAAAAACACTCAGCTACCGCATCACCATCATCATCATCATCATTTAACACCCGTTTTCCCTACTAGCAATGGTTGGATATGTGTCATCACAAATTAAGTCAGTACTTAATCGGAGTCACTGAACTCTCAGCTGAGCTGGGGTTCACATCTTGCTTATATATGTTCCTGCATTCTACAGAGCATGCTAAGTGCATTTTATTGTGGACCCAGGGAGACTGTCATGTTTTTGACAACAGAAGAGTGCTCTCTACCCTTGTTTTGGAGAGTTTTCTACAACTGGATGCCCTTCCTATCACTTTACAGAGTGTACTGGGTGCACTTTATGTCACCAGCACTGGAAAGGTTGTGCCTTTGATACAACTGAAAAGCCCTTTTGACAAGGTTTTATAGCTGGATGTCTGATTATGTTTCTTTCTGATGATGAAGGGGCTCCTATAATTAAAACATCCAAGAAACCTCCTTTGAGATACAACCTCATATGAGGCCAGCTAAATCTCCACAGGTATGACCTATAAATTTCATTTAATTTCTGGTTATGGTTTCAAACATTTACTTTTCTGCATGCCATAGTTATGTGGGTAATAAGTTCACCTTCCAAATTCATGGTTTCAGGTTTGATCTCACTGCACGGTCCCTTTGGCTAGTGTCTTCCAGTATAGCCTCAGATTGACCAATACCTTGCAAGTGAAATTTGATCAATAAAAACTGTGTGGAAGCTTGTCACACACACACACACATATATATGAAGGCACATGGCTTAGTGGTTAGAGCATTGGCCTTGCAATCGAAAGGTTGTGAGTTCAATTCTCAGACCGGGTGATGTGTTGTTTCCTTGAGCAAGACACTTTATTTTACATTGCTCCAGTTTACTCAGCTGTAGAAATGAGATGATAGGGACTGGGGTCCATATCATTCCACTGCAAGGTGGTCATGGAAGTGCCACAGGCTGTGACAACTATAACTCAACTACTACACAGGCTGTGACAACTATAACTGTCAACTACTACACAGGCTGTGACAACTGTAACTGTCAACTACTACACAGGCTGTGACAACTGTAACTGTCAACTACTACACAGGCTGTGACAACTGTAACTGTCAACTACTACACAGGCTGTGACAACTGTAACTGTCAACTACTACACAGGCTGTGACAACTGTAACTGTCAACTACTACACAGGCTGTGACAACTGTAACTGTCAACTACTACACAGGCTGTGACAACTGTAACTGTCAACTACTACACAGGCTGTGACAACTGTAACTGTCAACTACTACACAGGCTGTGACAACTGTAACTGTCAACTACTACACAGGCTGTGACAACTGTAACTGTCAACTACTACACAGGCTGTGACAACTGTAACTCAACTACTACACAGGCTGTGACAACTATAACTGTCAACTACTACACAGGCTGTGACAACTGTAACTGTCAACTACTACACAGGCTGTGACAACTGTAACTGTCAACTACTACACAGGCTGTGACAACTATAACTGTCAACTACTACACAGGCTGTGACAACTGTAACTGTCAACTACTACACAGGCTGTGACAACTATAACTGTCAACTACTACACAGGCTGTGACAACTGTAACTGTCAACTACTACACAGGCTGTGACAACTGTAACTGTCAACTACTACACAGGCTGTGACAACTGTAACTGTCAACTACTACACAGGCTGTGACAACTGTAACTGTCAACTACTACACAGGCTGTGACAACTGTAACTGTCAACTACTACACAGGCTGTGACAACTGTAACTGTCAACTACTACACAGGCTGTGACAACTATAACTGTCAACTACTACACAGGCTGTGACAACTATAACTGTCAACTACTACACAGGCTGTGACAACTGTAACTGTCAACTACTACACAGGCTGTGACAACTGTAACTGTCAACTACTACACAGGCTGTGACAACTGTAACTGTCAACTACTACACAGGCTGTGACAACTGTAACTGTCAACTACTACACAGGTTGTGACAACTGTAACTGTCAACTACTACACAGGCTGTGACAACTGTAACTGTCAACTACTACACAGGCTGTGACAACTGTAACTGTCAACTACTACACAGGCTGTGACAACTGTAACTGTCAACTACTACACAGGCTGTGACAACTGTAACTGTCAACTACTACACAGGCTGTGACAACTGTAACTCTCAACTACTACACAGGCTGTGACAACTATAACTGTGTCAACTTCTACACAGGCTGTGACAACTATAACTGTGTCAACTTCTACACAGGTTGTGACAACTGTAACTGTGTCAACTTCTACACAGGTTGTGACAACTGTAACTGTGTCAACTTCTACACAGGCTGTGACAACTGTAACTGTGTCAACTTCTACACAGGTTGTGACAACTGTAACTGTCAACTACAACACAAGAGTCAATATGCCATCAAATTAACATGTTTCAACCAATAGATATTCATCCTGAGGATGTGAGATTATAAAATTTATTTTATAATCTCACATCCTCAGAATGAATCTATCAGTTGACACGTGTTAGTTTGATGGCATATTGACTCTTTGGTGCTTCTTATTCTTTATATATCAGCTCTGCATGAACCCTACTGCATTGAGCTTTAAACTCTCTGGTTAAGTCTATGCCCAATAATAACACTTATTAAAGTTATACATATATATATATTGGGTCGTTAAGTATGAAATTTTTTTTTATTTTACTACAAATTTTATACTTGACAAGCCTACCTACATACATACATGGTGGCTGCCAATTCGTTTTCGAGTACGGCCACTACTTTATATCCATGTAGGAGAACCCCTACCGATGCGCTGAACGAATGTGACTTTTTAGTCCAGCCAGCGACTTGAAAACTCTGGCACAAACACTACACTTGTGACAATTATTGACACAGTGCTGGGCCCATGGTACCATGTGACGATAAGTGCAGAGAGATCTCCAGATACAAAGCAATGCCTGTGCCGTGAAGCTTTTATAGTGAGCAAAGGCACTGCACAAAGCCAGTCACACTCTCTTAACCAAGATGATATTTACCAAAAAGAAGAACAAGTCAACATCATTGGATACCATCAGGGTTGCAGGTGTTATATCAGAGTTTTCCTTCTCCTAGAATTCTGCCTTGACAAAGGCTAAGGAGTCATCTCTCCCGGTGATTTTGGATGGCCATTGACTCTTAAGAGCTCCTTTGCCCTTTGACAGGTTTTGTTTTTAGTCCTGCAGGATGTCCAGTCACCCTCCTCACCAAGAAACCTTGGTGGGGTTGCCAGTTTAGTCGCCAATGACCCGACCATGAGACAGGTTGTACTGGGATACATGTTACCAGTAGCACCAACTGGTGACCTGACATACATACATGTTGGCCGGTAGATGAATTGAAGCCACAAGTTTGTGAACCGCACACCCAAACCACTAGGCCATGTACCTTTGTGTGTGCAGTTCACGATAAACTTGTGGCTTCAATTCATCGACCGGGCAGCATGTTTTCTTAATGCTTCATTTCACATTGCTTTTCATGGTAGGACTGGAGCTCCTATCATCCATAAAACCTCCTTGAAGATGCAACCTCAAAAGAAGCCAGCTAAACCTGCATAGGTGTGAGCTGTAAATTTCATTTTATCTAGTTTATCTGACCTCCTATGAGGTTGTACCTTATAGGTTCCTTGGGTGTTTTAATGATGAAGTGGGGGTGGGGGGTAGACATCATGAAAAGCAACATGAAATGAAGTGTGGCTCAACAACACATGCTGCCCAATCCAAGAATTGAACCAGCAGCTTCCTTATCGTGAGCTAAACACTGTAACCACAAGGCCACACACCTTCAGTTACTCTAAGCTTAGAACTCGAACTAATAAATTTGAAAAATAATAACAAAAAAAATGTAGGAAAAAAGATTTAAAAAAAGCATATTCCATAGATCATCAAATATTGTGAATAGGTATCAGAAGAAATTTTCCTTAAAGAAAAAACAAAACTACAAAAGAATTGTCAGTTTGCCAATATTAGCTTCTGTGTGTCCTATATATTTTCAAGTTCACCTATTTTGTGATAGTTACCATTCTCTTCGTTTATGTATTTTATATATTCTGATAAATCAATATTGGATTGATTCTTCATTTCTATGCTTAACCTTTTCCTTACCATATTTCTAATGAATGACACTACCTATGATTTTCATATCACTTTGAAAATAACCCAGAATTTGGAGAGATTTAGTAATATAACTAACTTTCTCATTATTAAACTGGTGTTTGGATTATAACTTAATTCTTAACATTCTGCAATGACAACACATTAACTAGATATTCTTGAAAAGTATAAAACAGTGAACTCTGTGGCTGCATCACATTGAAAGGAAAAATCTTTACCCTAACAATGCAAATTTTCATGATTTACCCACTATAAATATTTCAATTCAGAAACTCATTTCTAAAATATTTTCTGCAAAATCATTACAGGATGTTAAGAGTTAAGTTGTTACATAGAATGCAATGTTTTTAGATAAATATAAACATTAACCCTTTTATTATTGTATTTCTAATGAAAAACACCTTTTGTTTTTTTAAATAATTTAAAAAATAATCAAAAATTGGGAAAGATTTAATAATATAACTAATTTTCTTATGAAGCTGGTGACTGGAAAATAAAGGTTCTGGCATAAAATTATGATAGAGGGTTTTTAGATAAATATAAACACTTTAAAACAAACAGCAACTGTATCATAGAACCAAGGGTAGTTTCAAATAAGTTGGTATCCAAAGAGTTAACAGTTTCCTTCAGTAAAACCTTGGAAATATTGTTGCAGCTCACACATGCTGCATCTCATAAGAGATTTCTTGAGTATTTTAATGATAGGAGAAATCGTACTCCTTGTTAACTCTGACAATTGGTTCCTTTCCTTTGTTAACTTCATATCTTATATTTCTTTAGCTTTAGCAGAGTTTATATGAAACATGATTGAGGTATGTTACAATTGTATTAAGAAAGTCAGTGCAATGCAATTTAAAAATAATTGTTTCTACTTTTGGCACAAGGCCAGCAATTACCCAGTGCATTACTGGTACTTTATTTTATCAACCCCGTAAGGATGAAAGGCAAAGTTAACCTCGGCGGGATTTGAACTCAGAATGGCAAGGGCCGTAACTATGCATCAAAGCATGCAATTTTTAAATAATGAAGCTGAAGCCTTGCACTTTTACTAAATTCTGACCAGTGCAATGTAAGAAATAACAGAGCCAATGACCCTAACCACTATGCTACACATTTCACTAAACTTCAGGCAATAACCAGAGCAACATAAGAAATAATGGAGCTGATGACCCTAACCACTATGCCACACACCTTCACTAAACTTCAGGCAATAACCAGAGCAACATAAGAAATAATGGAGTTGAATGACCCTAACCACTATGCCACACACCTACACTAAACTTCTGACAATAAGCAATGTTATTTCACTGATTTCCTGAGTAGACGACATCTACTCCACTTGGTTACTGTTTTCTGGTTACTTACAATAGGCAGCATCTATAGTTGAGAAGTTGGAGTGGAGAGCTTTCTCAACAGAACAGCCTCTGCTTGCGTCAATCACAAGATATAAATAATTCTTATGTAGACAGGATGTAAACTTCTTAGAGAAAGAGCAAGGGGGAGGGAGTGGGATAGTAATCAGTAAGTGTTCATACCTTTTTTCTCAAGGACATTAGTGACATAAGAAATGGCACTGATAAGGAATTGAAACTAAAATACATTTCTGAACCCACTTCACTGAAACCTTTTAATCACAATACTGTGTCTTTCACTCATATGACCTTTCTGGAATTGTCCCTGGTTCTGTGATGCAAAGCTGTTTATTTTAAAGTGTTTATACTAACCATTTTCATATCAAACTGCCCCTTGTTCTATGATACAGTACTGCATGTTTTAAAGTGTTTATACCTTCCATCATAATTCTTTAAGAACCTTTTGTTAAGTAATGCTCCAAACATCAGCTTACCCTTTTTGATAGGGACCTAGCCAAAACCAAATAAACAAAATTTTATAAAATTTTATTGAAATTTACACAATAATGAAGATTATATTTACCGAGATCTTTGGCGCTACACAGTAATAGAAAAGACCCGCCTTTAAGTGCAAAGTGAAACCTACTACAGTCAGTAGGCACCTCTAACAAAATACACCCCTGTCCCACTACCCCCACCCCATCCACACCACCCCTTTCAATGTAAAGTTATGTTGGTACCACAACATCCAGCCCGAAACAAATGAGGTCGTGTAGGTGTCACGACAAAAAAAAAAACACAGTCCACGCTGTAATGTGGCCGTGTAGGTAACACGGTAAAAACCTCCCAGTTCCACACTGTAAATGTGGTTGGTGTTAGGAAGGGCATCCAGCTGTAGAAAACCCGCCAGACAGTCCTATGCGAGCAAGACAACCACTCTTGCCTCAAGTGGGAAAACACCCGTCCAAACCCATGCGAGCGTGGAATATGGACGTTAAACGAAGATGATGATGATGAAGGTGCCAAATTTGCAAGACTAGTTATAGTTTATTGAATTGGTTCCTGTACATAGCTGACTCATATTTCTTGGTACTTAAGGAGAGATAAAGGGCAAATTAAGTCCAGAGAAATTTAACACTTGCTAACAAACTGACCCTGGTTGTATGATACAAAACTGCCCATTATAACCCTTTTGATACCTACCAGACCAAAACCACACATTTTAAAGGGTTCCAATTTAAATTAAAATCTTCCAACAATTTTATATAAGAACCATATGTTAAGTTAATATCTTCATAATGAAATAAATAATATTAGTATATACATCAAAATTCTTCATTAATTAAAATAGAGTGTATTTCATAAGAAATCAGTCATGAAAAGGTTAATTAGTTATTAATTTTATGTAAAAATTTGATTCTTTAAGTAATTCTCCAAACACCATCTTAACCTTTTTGATATCATACTGCCTGAAACTGACTGGTTCTGTGGAACAAATCTGCCTATTCTAAAGTGTTTTCATCCTCATTATCATCATCACCGTATTACATCTATTTTCCACACTAGCGTAAGTTAGACGAGTTGTCCTGTTGTGAGCAATGCTAGGTCAGGTGACCATGTCTTGCTCATACAAAACTGATTTTGGCTTGGTTTCTACAGCTGGATGCCCTTCCTAAAGCCAACCCCATTTACAGCGAGTACTGGGTGTTTTTTGTCTTGACACCTACACGACCACTTTACAGTCTGGGCTGGGTGCTTTTTGTTGTGACACCTACATTTAATATAAGTATAATTTTATATGAAAAAATAAAATTTACAGCTCAAACTTATGCAGGTTTAGCTGGGCTCCTATGCGATGCAATCTCAAAGGTTTCAAATGTTTTATATATACTATATAGTAAGTATAACACGCTAGTTGAAACAAAGAACTGCAATGAGTTATCAAACTAACTAAATACTAAAGTAATACTGCAGACAGTCAATATTGGTTGATACCATTGCTTTTTTTTGTTTGTTATACTACAGCGCGCGTGCGTGCGTGCGTGCGTGCGTGCGTGCGTGCGTGCGTGCGTGCGTGCGTGCGTGCGTGCGTGCGTGCGTGCGTGCGTGCGTGCGTGCGTGCGTGCGTGCGTGCGTGCGTGCGTGCGTGCGTGCGTGCGTGCGTGCGTGCGTGCGTGCGTGCGTGCGTGCGTGCGTGCGTGCGTGCGTGCGTGCGTGCGTGCGTGCGTGCGTGCGTGCGTGCGTGCGTGCGTGCGTGCGTGCGTGCGTGCGTGCGTGCGTGCGTGCGTGCGTGCGTGCGTGCGTGCGTGCGTGCGTGCGTGCGTGTGTGTGTGTGTGTGTGTGTGCGCGTGTGTGCGCGCGTGCGCGTGTGCGTGTGCGTGTGCGTGTGCGTGTGTGTGTGTGTGTGTGTGTAAAGAGGGAGAGAAGGGTGTGTATGAAAACAAATACATATACATTTATATACAATAAACATATGAGGGAGGGCCTTGCCAATTAGATGTAATTGGACCCTCATCAGAAAACATGTATATCATCCAATCAACCACAAGGAAACCTGCACTTGATGGGTATATATACCCATTTGCTCTTAGTATTATTCTGAAATGGACGTACTAATTTACATATAATTAATGCTCATGGTAATTAAGATATATATTAAGAAGTGTACTAACAGCCGAAGTGTATGATAAAGTTATATCTATAAATACAAAGTGTGTAACCGAGACTGCATCAATGTGTATAAATATAGTTTCCTTGTGGGTGATTGGATTAAAGTCCAATTTGATGCTCTAACAATTCTGACAAACCTCTGCCTTGGATTAGTACCTCAGAGTGGATGGAAAGAAACTGCCTATTTAAAATTGTTAATAACTTTATTAATTATTGGTTGATTTTCTTAAAACATATTTATTTTGAACAGTATAATGGTAGAGGTACAGTACAGTTAAAATTCTACATAGACACCAGCATTGTCTACCAGTGTTTATAATCGTCTAGATATATCCTCAACTGACATTAGAAACTCAGGCGGTATGTTAGTTAGTACATGACAGATGTGTTCCTTCAATTGAGTCAGTTTTTGAACTATAAACTTCTTCCTTCACCTATCCCAACAGGTAAAAAAATAAATAAAATAAAAATATTGCATGCCGTTAAGTCAGGGCTTCTTGCTCGCCATTGATGTGGACCCAGCTAACATCTTGGAAATTAGAAATCAAGCCACTCATGGACAGTGCATGCAAAATGAGGAGGGGCCTCATCTTGCATGAATGAGGTGATGATGTCACAAGTGGTTACAATAGGCCAAAAGTTATAATTTTTAATGGGGAGTTTCTTTCCACCCACTCTGTATATTTATCAACTCTGAAAGAATGAAAAGCAAAGTTGACTGGTGGATTTGAACACAAAGTGCAAAGACCCAGAATCAATACTGCAAAACATTTTCCTAGACTGCCAATTCACCACTACCAACCCACCCCAAAGTGCCTCTAGTTTTATGAAACAGTTCCTATTAAATTAAAATCTTCCAGTATGATTTGATATAAAAACCTTTTGTTATGTTTCAAATATTTTAATAATGGAATATTAATGAAACTAGCACAAAAACCACCCTTCTGGCAGTTTTCTGCTAGCATATGTAGTGTGCATATTGGTATTATACGCAAATATATATGCATATAGATATATGTAAATTGAAAAGTAAATTGACAATATCTTCTTCGCTCACTTATTTCTGAGAGGGTCGTGGGGGCAGAGTACTTCTCAAACACTCCTTCCAGAGAGTCTGTCAGTAGCAAACATCTCTAACTGATCCAGCTGGATCCCAAAGCGTGACCAGCCAAGCTCATGGATGTTATCCAACTATCTTGCTCAGGGTCTACTTCTGGGTCTCTTGCTGGTTGGTTTTGCCTGGAAAATATGTCCAGCGATTCTTTACTGAGACATTCTAACCACATGCTCATAATATCGGAGTTATGATCACTCAATTCGGAGAGGTAGCGGTTCTACCAGGAGTGACACTCAGGTCTCTGAGTTATGCACTTTATCGAGTAATGTTACTCCAAAGACCCTTCGGAGGAATCCTATTTCTGCCACTTATTTGCAATTGTATTTTTTTGGTCATTACTCAAGATTCATGATGCTCGGTAAGAGTTGGCAGGAATACCAGGAAGACAGCGAATTTGGCTTTTACACCTACCCCCTTCTTCTGATTGCTGAGGCTGGTGCATTACTGCATCAGCTTTTGCAATTCTTGCACTTAATTCAGCCTCCTGCATTCCATCACTCATGAACACGGCTCCAAGATACTTGAACTTCTTTAACTGCTTCAGTAGAACTCCATTCACATGTATATACATTTGAGGGACTTCTGTCCACCCATCCATCACGCAGTGCGTATGTGTGTTTGTGTGAATGTATGTGTGTGTAAAAGGAAGGAAAGGGACACACACATGTCTAACTTAAAAACAGTGACACACACACACACGCGTCTCTAATTTAAGAACGCCGACATACACACACTGTCCTATGACCACTCAAGAGCTTTGGCCCGGGCAAACAGCCCCTCAATTTTGGAACCGTCTGGGTTGTCCTGAATTGATGGGAAAAGACTTGACGGTCTTACTCTGTGCTCCTGGTCAAGAGGCAGGTGCCTTACCTGGGACGTGACAGTTAGTGACTCTTTTGCTTCTTCCCACATTCTGGATGCAGCGGTAAGGGCGAGAGCTACAGCATCTGCAGCTGAACGGAACAAAATCCTAAAATACTGTGTTCTGTCAGTTAACTACATTATCCAGCCTGTGCCATTCGAGACGTTTGGGGGAGTCAGGCTACTGATAGTGAGATTCTTATCTTCACTAGCGGCTCGTCAAACAGAGGTAACTGGTGATGCTTGTGAGGGCACTTGGTTGTTCCAGCACCTCAGCCTCGCCATCACCCCAGGTAACGCTGCAAGCGTGCTGGCTTGCTTCAAAAATTATTAGAGAGGTTTCCCAGTGCTCCTCGCTATATTACTATCTTTTGCTCTAGTAGCAGCTCATTTTTTTCCACTCTTTCGCCTGCATATTGTTCTGTGGCCTAAGATGTGTGTATTACCTGTTTGTGTATTTTTTCTTTCTTTTTTTCCTTTCCCTTTCCTTTGTATATATTATATTTGTTAGTGTTTTTGTTCTGTAACCATTATATTAAATGAGTTTAAAAAAAAGAGTTAATAAATAAATAAAACAAACTTGTTTTACCCTCCCATTTCCAATTCACTGAACACTGCTATCATGACTGTATGTGTGTTTGTGTAAACATATGTGTGAATGTATGTATGTTTGTGAGAAAGTATGTGTATTTGTGTGAATTATGTCCATGAGCGTGTATTTTTATAAGTTTGTGTTTGCGCGATTATAGTTATATACTCATACATATAGATGTATGTGCACACTCATACATGTCAGCGTGTAGAAAATCATAATCTCTATCGCTCTCTCTTTCTATATATATGGTAGTTGAAGTGGCGACGATATACCGGAAGTGCAACTTTGAAGTCAATTTAAAATTATTTTTACGAAATTATTTTTGTTTACGAAATTTAGTACATAAATTATGTAATATTCATTCATTATTTATTCAAAGTAATCCAACATATTTTACTAACTGGATTAAAAGAAATAAACCGTACGCAGTCCCGCAGTCCTTACTTTATTATAGTTTAGATATAATACCATCTCATTAAAAAAATACTGTACATACTTGAATATAAGCATACACTCCCATTTTATGTCCGAGAAATTGGTAAAAATCCAAATCCCGTTTATAAGTCAAGGCAGCTAATCAACACATTTAGATGGCATTGTTTTGAAATTCTCATGAGTGGAGTAAATATTTATAAAGTTTTAATATTTTGATATCTAAAATGTTTTAAGTGTCATTTAGAGTATAATTAGAAGAAAAAAGCACGAGGAAATTCTAAATTAATATAATATAAAGAAATCGAGATATATTTTTAGTTTAAAGAATTTTTTTTTTTAAATGTCTTTAACTGTTATGGGGGTCATTAAAAACTCTAGGGGGATATCGAAATGAATAGGGAATAGTTGAAAGAGATCAACTAAGAGAACACTGTATAAGGATTCAGAGTAGAAGGGAGAGGAAGAAACAGCAAGCGAGAGAGAGGAGAGAGTGAGAGAAACAAAAGATTGAAAGAAAATGTATAAGACACAAAGAAAAATAGTCAGTGTGTGAATGTGTATGTGTGCACATGTGTATGCATGTGTGTGTGTAAGGGATATTTATGTATTAAAAGGTACAAATAATAAAAATTTGTGGGAATATTCTCAAGGCAATGCATAAAAACTTATGACGATATAATAATTATAGGAAAACAATGTTTCATTGTGAAATAACCACTCCAGATATACTTTATTTATGTCGAAATTGAAGTTGGTGAAAATCGTCAAAATATTGACCTTGAATATAAGTTGACCCATTTTACCAATTTTTTGGTCACATATTCCTTGGTTTATATTCAAGTATATATGATAATAGTTTTAGTAAATCTGTCCATATCTCTAATGATATATTTTGTAAAGTGGTTGATGTTAGGAAGGGCATCTAGCTATATAAACCATGCTAAAACAGGAACATATATAAGCAAGATGTGACCCCCCCAAATCCATCTAAAAGGGCAATAGTTCAGATAAAATACTGACTTGATTTGTGACGACCCATCCAATTTATACCAGTATGGAAAAACAGATAAAGAATTTTTTATATATATATATATATATATATATATATATATATATACACACAGGTCGCGGATAAAAAGCTATATCATTTATCTACTGTTTCTTCATAAATATATTTTAAACTTATAGCCTTGTTTTAAATGATTTTTTGTGTGGTTGATTTATGCTGATTGGGAGAAGAAATACTGTATATATTTTATCTGATGATTCTATGGACTTACTTTATATATATATATACTTCTCTTTTGTCCACTCATTCCTGAGAGGGTCATGGGGCAGAGTCCTCAAACACTCTTTCCAGCAGGTCCTGTCAGAAGCAACTGTCTCCAACTGATCCAGCTGGATCCCTAAGCAAGATCAGCCAAGCTCATTATGTTATCCAACCATTTTGCTTGGGGTCTAACTCTGGGTCTCCTGCTGGTTGGTTTTGCCCATAAAATCTATCCAGCAATTCTTCCCGAGACATTCTAACCACATTCCTATAAACCAGAGCTGTGATCTCAATTTAGAGAAGCCTCGGCTTTACCTGGAGTGAATCTCTGATCTACATACTATCAAGTAACATTACTTCAAAGACTCTTCAGAGGAAACCCATTTCAGCCACTTGTATTCACAATTGTATTCTTTCGGTCATTCTGGTTAGTTGGCTTCCTACAAGGCTGCAACTCATGTTTCTTGGATGTTTAAATGATAGGGATCCCAGTCCTATCATGAGAAGCAACATGAAATGAAGTGTTTGCTGAAGGACATAACATGCCACCCAGTCAAGGAATCATAACCATGACATTGTGATCGTGAGTTGAACACTAACCACATGACCAAGTGTCTTCAAATCAACTGTTGAAGCTGTATTATCATTGAGTTACACATAACTGGATGTTGACGTAAGAACAACACAATGATAAGATTACTATATTTATACTGAGTTAGGAAAATTAGGTGACCACCACTAATGTCAACAATATGGTGGTTTAATACCAAAAAAACAGGTTTTATAAGTTGATATAATAGCCTCCTTACAGCTAACCATACACAAATTCTTCCTGTTATTCATTTTATTAAAAGTCACAAGACATAATAAAGAGGCCTCAACAAGAGAGTCAGTAACCAGCAATACACCAGGCCTCAACAGGAGAGTCAGTAACCACAATACAGCAGGTCCCAACAAGACAGCCAGTAAACAGTAATACACAAGAGTCAGTAAATAACCAATAATACACCAGGCCCTAACATGACAGTCAGTAACCAGCAGGTCCCAACAAGACAAGTAAACAACAACACACCAAACCCCAACAGCCAATAACCAGCAATACACCAGACCCGGACAACACAGCCAGTAACCAGCAGTACAGCAGGCCCTGACAAGATAACTATTAAACAGCAATACACAAGGCTCCAACAGGACAGCCAGTCACAAGCAACCACTTCACTTGTGAGGAGTTACAAAATAAAATCTGAGACATTGCCCGTAAAATCAGAAAACATCTGACAGAGGATTTATAAGAATTATAATCAATCAGGAAAATATAATAAAGGAAGAGATCTCCATAGGACATGTTTGAAGATGGAAACTACTGGAGTAGAAACTCTCCTGAGAAGAGGAGACAACCACAATGAAAGAGTGAGAATTAGTAGAAAGTGAACCTTACCTCTTGTGATACCAACCCACCTGAAGTTACTTACAAAATGGTTTCTTTTAAATTAAATCTTTATAGCATTCTTACTTAAATTAAAATTTTATAGCATAATTTTAAATTTCAAACCATGTTAATGATGTTTAAAATTTAGTAATATTACTAAATCTCTTAAAATTCTTGATAATTTTCAAAGTAATTTTAAAACCATAGGCAGTGTCTTTATAAGAAATATGGTAACAAAAGGGTTAAATACTTTACAGCCAAATAGAAACTAAATTGATTTGACTTAATGTCATGACACACGTAATACTGACCCTTAGAATATAAAAATTCTTACATAAAATTATAATTGTTTCTCCTTTTGGCACAAGGCCAGCAATTACCCAGTGCATTACTGGTACTTTATTTTATCGACCCCATAAGGATGAAAGGCAAAGTAAACCTCAGCGGGATTTGAACTCAGATCATAAAGGTACGTAACTCTTTGCTGCAAAGCATGGCATCCGACCCTCTACCGATACTGCCAATCCAAAATTATAATGGAAGGCTTTCAGATAAATCTAAACATTTCAAAATAAAAGCTTCGTATCAGTTTCATGTATCAACAGAAAAAAAAAAAATAAATAAAATTAAGGCACAGCCATGGATGTTAATGAATTCATTTTGTAACCTTGTGGTTCTGAGTCCAGTCCTAATGTGTGGCACTTGGACAAGTGTCTTCTACTGTGGCCATGAGTTGTGAGTGAAATTTGGTGGACAGAAAATACAGAAGCTTGTGTCTCTCTCTCTACGGGAGAGAGAGAAAGAGAGAGCTAGATATGAGGTGATAGTGTAATAGTTCACTATTTTCATTGGTAAGATGAGTTAAGCTCAATGCACATTTTCATCCTTCATTCTTCAGGAGTGAATAGTTATAGTAGCAGAGCATTTACAATTCAAAATTCAATTAGACCAAGGATTACTATTATTATTTATTTATACAAGCGTGGTGGATTGGCAGTATTGGTAGAGCATTGGGCAATGTGCTTTGCAGCATAGACTTACGGCCCTTTATGTTCTGAGTTCAAATCCCACTGAGGTTAGCTTTGCCTTTCATCCTTATGGGGTCGATAAAATAAAGCACCAGTAATGCACTGGGGTCGATTTACCAACTTTTCCACCTCACCCCCACCCCCACCCCAAAATGAATAATATAAAATTGTTTAACTCTTTTCAATTCATATTGGCCACATTTCAAGTCTCTTCAGTACCAGTGTCTTCTCAGTGCACCACTGCCTCTCCCCAGCGTCATACTTTCTCTTCAGTGCAGGTGACTGTCTAGTGCCATACTGTCTTCCTAGTTCCACAACTCTGGGTCTCTCCAATGTCACAATGTGTCTACTCAGTGTTGCAATGTGTTTCCCCAGTACCACAACTCATTGGTCTCTCTAGTGTCAAAAATTACAGCTAACAGAATGTAAACATTTTAACTACATCAAAATGATTAAAATATAGAACTGAAATCTTATGCTTCACCTTTCATACATTGGTAACAAGAACAATTAACCTTTTGTATATCAACATGTCTCAAACCACCTCTGAAACTAACAAAACCTCTCATTTATCATATCTATCATCATCACCACAATTTAACACCCATGATCTATACTAGCTTAGGTTAGAAGAGTTGTCCCATTGTGAGATATGTCCGATCAGATGAATGTGTCTTGCTCATACAGTACTGTTTCTGGCTTTGTTTCTACAGCCGGATGTCCTTCCTAATTTTATGTGAAAATATTTGTTACGCTATGCTCCAAACATCAGCTTAATAATGCAAAAGTTAGTTTATTACTAGATCCATCCAAATTCTTGATTATTTTTTTAATTAACTAAAACCAAGAGCTATGTATTTCATCAGAAATATGGTCACAAAAGAGTTGAATCTAGTTACCATCACGACCATTGACAGATCCTTTCAAATGAACATGAAAAGATCTCCAAAAATCAAAAGATATACTTATCTTTTAACTCAAACTAGCAGAATGGCTTGGCATTGCTCGGGATTTGCTCTAGGGTTCTTATAAATTTGATATATGTTTACCCTTATCAAGCTTTGTGAAATAAATACGTTTGTTTATATTTTGTTATTGTATGCAAAAATATCTGTACATGAATATATAATTATATATAATTCGGGCTGTTTCTTTGTTTACAAACAAACCGAGCATTATAATAAATGTTCGGTAAACCGATACGTGCATATATATATGTGTGCATGTATGTATATATATATACATACTACTGTACGTCTGTATACATATATGTATGTACGTATACATACATACTTACATTTAAGTAACTGCCGTACTAAGAGTGAGAAATGAAATTTCATTTCATTCTATTCAATTTATATATATATATATATATATATATATATATATATATCATCATCAACGTTTAACGTCCCTGTTCCACGCTTGCATGGGTTTGGACGGGGGTTTTCCCACTTGAGGCAAGAGTGATTGTCTTGCTCGCATAGGACTGTCTGGCAGGTTTTCTACAGTTGGATGCCCTTCCTAACACCAACCACATTTACAGTGTGGGTCTGGGAGGTTTTTACCGTGTTGCCTACACGGCCACATTACAGCGTGGACTGTGTGTTTTTTTGTCGTGACACCTACACGATCTCATTTGTTTCGGCCTGGATGATATATATATATATATATAATTAAAATAACAGATTAAAGTTTAAGCAAAGAATCGCTGCTTTCACTCTTAACGGGATCTTCTGAAACTAAAAGAAAATCAATCTGTGAACACAGAAGTAAATATTTCGAAAAACGTTACACACTATACAACACACACCGCGTCATGTCGTAATGCAGACAGCCAGACATACAGATAGATAGATATTTATAAGGGCGCAACGTTATATCTATGTATCTATCTAAAAAGAGAAAGACTAAGAATTATAGAGAGAGATCGCTAAATCGCCTAATGCAGTTGAAATTTTATTTGCTCAAAACACTCACAGGACCATAAGTATTACATATGTAAAGTTTGAAAACAATTGGTTGGGTAGTTCTCGAGTTTTAGTGAGCTGACAGACAAACAGACATTCTCTGTTTTAGATATATAGACTAGCAGAAAATCACTCAGGGGGCGGTTTTCTGCTAGTCTATATATCTAAAACAGAGAATGTCTGTCTGTCTGTCTGTCAGCTCACTAAAACTTGAGAACCATCCAACCGATTGTTTTCAAACTTTAGACATGTAATACTTATGGTCCTGTGAGTGTTTTGAGCAAAAATTATTTCAAATTTTCAATGCCCTAGGGACCGCATTAGGCGATTTAGCGTTCTCTCTATATAATTCTTAGTCTTTCTTTTTAGATAGATACATAGATATAACGTTGCGCCCTTATAATATCTGTCTGTATGTCTGGCTGTCTGCATTACGTCATTATGACGCGCTCAGTGTGTGTGTGTGTGTGTGTGTATATATATATATATATGTATCGTAATGCAGACAGCAAGACATAGCTTTCCTTCCCCTCTTCCAGCGTCTCTCTCTCTCCCTCCCGCTATCCCCCTCTTGTAGTCTGTCTCTTTCTTTCACTCTCACTCTCTCTCTACGCGTCGGACAGACAGACAGAGAAATTGCTGGTTATATATTATAAGGAGATTATATCACATGAAACCACATTAGCAAGACATTCTTGAAAAATGCAAGACATTCTTGAAAAATGCAAAACAGCACTATGACAGCATTACATTAAAAATTTGATTCTTTACTTTAATACTAGACATTTTCACAGCTGTTTCCCAGCAAAAATGCTATAAACATTTGAATAAGCAAACTAAATCATTACAGGTTGTTAAGAACCTAGCAACATTTTTCAGCATAAAGTTACAGCCCTTTATGGTCCGAGTTCAAATACCGCTGAGGTTAACTTTGACTTTCATCTTTTCAGGGTTGATAAAATAAAGTACCAGTAATGCACTGGGATAATTTTAGAAAAACAATGTCTACATTATGTTGAAAATTAAAATGTTTAATCAAATACTGCAAGTTTCTTTTTACAAAGATCTGTCTACTAGTAAAGATACTATATGCATTTGAAATGAAACCCCTTTGAGATATTTTCTGCCAAATCATTACAAGACATTAAGAGTTAATATAATAATTGTTTCTACTTTTCGCACAAGGCCAGCAATTATCCAGTGCATTACTGGTACTTTATTTTATCGACCCCGTAAGGATGAAAGACAAAGTTAACCTCGGCAGGATTTGAACTCAGAATAGCAAGGGCCGTAACTCTATGCTGGAAAGCATGGTGTCTGACTCTCTACCAATACTGCCAATCCACCAATAATAATACAATACAATTTCTAAATAAGATAAGAGATTGTCCAAGCACACTATTTTCAATGTTTCGGTAGTTGTTTATCAAATCTAATGTAGATTAGACAGGGCTTAACCTAACTAATGTTCCAGTTAATTGTGTCTTTGATAGCTTCAAAAAAATGTTAATCATTATACTACTAGTATATAACCCATTGTTTTACAGATGTTTAAAGATTATCCCCTAGTTGAGGGCTGCGTGGCCCATTCATTTTTTTTTTTCAATTTGAATTTTTACCATGTTCCCTGCGAATGGTTAAGATTAGCTTACCTTCCCTTTGGTGTCAAGTCACATGCCACAGAAAGTCCAGGTTATTGCTACACTGGCCAATGTCCATCTGAGTAGTATGGTGGATAGCTAGTCAGAACTAAAAAGTTCCAGGGTAGCTAATCTCTGAAGATGCGATTCTAGCCACTTACGTAATGTTGACTAACATTACCTAATTTCTAAGCACCATAGTTCCATTTGGATTGTCATTAGCAGATGCAGTTGCAGAAATTAATGCATTGATCCAGGGCTGGAAAAATCAAATTTTCTACCCACACAAATTGTTTTTCTCACTAATTAACATCAGTGTGCACTCTGTTAGGGAGAGCTTTAAACAATATATTAGAGACATGTTCATATTAACATGTAAAGAATAATAGATTAATGGAATTAATTTTGATTTAATGGTTTTAAAAGTCGTCCATAAAACATTTTAATGTCCTGGGCAAATTAGAGCATGAAGGCAACATCAACACCATCACCACCATCATCATCCTCATCAGCTAAAATCTGCCAACTATAAGATGAAGACCTCCTCAAACTGGTGCCAATAGTTTCTATCCTGTACTTTCATCCATGTAACATCCATAAACTTATTAATCTTATAATCCCCATCTCATCCCGTCTCCTTTGACTGAACCTGTCACTCTCAGTCTCCATTCTGTACACAGCTCGGTCCATCTGTTGTCATTTGTTCATATCACATATCTTCCCTGCTTTAATTTTCTTGTCTTAATGTTTTATGCTGTCTTGTACTTTTGTTTTCTCTCTTGAAAAGTCCTAGCATAGCATCTTTCCATACCTCTTTGTGTTCTAAGCTTTTATTCTATGTTTTTAGTCATCAACCATGTCCCTGCTTGCTTCCTAAATCATTGCTGGTACAATGCACTAGTCAAACTCCCTGGTATCTTACTTGGATTTGCCCTTTTACTCCCTCTGTATTCCATGTTTACCAATTGTCTAAGATAAATATATTTCCCAGTTATTATATTCACTAGTTAATGTAGCTAAAGAATTTACTGTCAAAAGAGTTTTGAGGCCTTTTTAGCCATGTCAAAGACAGAGCATCTCTAGTGCTGGTGCAACAATAAAATGTCTGCAACATACTCTATAAAGTGGTTGGCATTAAGAAGGGCAGCAAGTCATAGAAACCATGCCAAAATGGAACATATTGAGCAAAACATGAGCCCCAACTTGCTTAGCTGGACAGTAACTCTTTTTACTATATTTTTCATGTATAATTAAATTTTGAATTAAAATTAAGGGCAAAAAAATGAAGTGGAGGGCACATTATGAATACACATTTTCAGAAATGTTTACTGAAATTAAAAATACTCATTTCAAAGAGCAAGATTGCCAATGATTACCCAGATATTTATAATCATATTAAAAAATTGTTGTTTTACATTCTTTAACATCATAAGAAACCAATATTAAAGTGAAACATGTGAGATTGAGATTTCCAGTGGGCACTTAGGAAGTTTGGTGTAGATGAATAGCTTGTGAGGGTCATGCTGACTATGTATAAAGAGCAAACAGCAGGGTGAGGGCTGAAAGCAAGTTCAGTGAGGAATTTGAAGTGCAGGTGTATGTCCACCAGAACTCAACACTCAGTCCACTCCCGTTTATCATTGTTCTTCAAGTCATCACTGAGGAGTTTAAAACTGGTACCCATAGGAGCTCCAATATGCTGATGGCCTAGTCCTTATAGCTGAATCCGTAGGAGAGTTAGGGACAAAATTTCAAACATGGAAGAGGAACCTAGATTTGAAAGGCTTAAAACCAAACTTAGCAAAGATGAAAGTGCTAATTAGGAAAGAGTACGAGGGGTGATGCCATCAGGGAAATGGCCTTATTCCATATATCAGAAAGGGGTGGGCAGACATTCTATAAGGTACATGCAGCAGGATTGCAGGCAGATTAATGGAAAAGACCTTGTATGTGGCAGATACACAGAAGTAAGCATGAAGAACTCATGTAAAGTAAATTCCTTCAGCTGCCAGGGAGGCTCCTTAGAAGTTGTCAGCAACTTCTGTTACTTAGGCAATCAAATTAGCAGAGGGTGGGGTGTACTGAAAATGTGATAGCCAGGATCAGAATAGGCTAGAAGAAATTTAGAGAGCTGACACCTCTGCTGACAACAAAGGGCTTCTCGCTAAGAGTGAAGGGTAGACTATGATGTCTGCATCATGGCAGTGAAACATGGGCCTTAACCGCAGAAGATATGTGAAAACTGGAGAGAAATGAAGCAAATATGCTCCGATGGATGTGTAATGTTAGTGTACATGAACAACAGATTAAGTGAACTGAAAGAAAAGGGCAGACGCAGGAAGACATGGGATGAGGTAGTGGAGCAACCTTAAGAAACTAAAGCTCACAACTGAGATGACAAAAAATCAAGAATATTGGCACTATGCTGTGATGATGAAGACCCGTCCAGAAGCATACAATATGAACTAACCAATTCATGAGCCACTCCCACTATCTATCCTCACCACTACTGCATCCACCACCCATGCCCCCTCCAAAACCACTCATCTACTATCCCTCCCTCTAAAGACCTCACCATTGCACTCTAGTAGCTACTGTAACTCTTGTTCAACTCTTACTACTACCCCTTAACCCTCCCCCCTCTAAAGGCTTTAAATATCCTCACCACTTTACCCTATTAGCTACTCTACCCCTTGTTCACCCCCATTACCCCTTCACTACCTCCTTTCCTATCTTTCCACTACACCCTCACTCCCATACACTAACTTTCCATCAAGCCGCCAACATATTGATCATATCCCTCACACCACTACATCCCCATACACTAATCAGCCACACCTACCCATCCTCACAAACACCTACAACTTAATACATATCTCCCTCCCCTACTGCCCCCAGCCCAGAGCTGGATCTATGATCAACAACCTCTCTAGTGATGGTGCCATGAAAATGCACCCAATACACTCCCTATGGGTGGTTAGCAAGAGGAAGGGCACCTCGCTGTAGAAACCATGCTTAAAAAGGTTGAAGAGGACCTTCAGCTGTGTCAAAAACACAACAACCTCTAGTGTTGGTGATCTACACAAACGCATGCTGTAAAGTGGTTGGTGATAGGAAGGACATCCAGACAAAGTTTTCCATACAAAGGGTTCTCTGAACCCTTTGTATCAAGGATATGACAGCCTCCCTAATGGTGGTGATCTACACAATAAAACCACCTAGTACATACTGTAAAATGATTGGTATTAGAAAGGGCATCCAGCCATAGAAAGCTTGCCAAAGAAGGAGTTAGGAGGATCCTTCAGTATGTGTCAAAAGATAACTCCTCTGTACTCGATAATGACCATATGTAAGGAGGATACAGTCCTCCTCGGCCTGTCTGGGACATCAGTAGCTCCGCTTCAGTACTGCCAACCCATGCCAGCATGGAAAATAAACAGTTGATGATGATGAATGGTAGCCATGGAATTGTATGTAATTACTATTGAAATATTCATCTCAACATCATAAATGCTCAACTATTTTTCACTTTTGTTTTCAATACAAACTCTCTCAAATAATATCTGCAACAACGTAAAATTTAGCATTTGGAACATAAAATTATGATGTGAAGGTACATGGTCTAATGGATACAGTATTGGACTCACAATCATAAGGTCAAGGATTCAATTCTTGAACAAGATGGATCATTGTGTTCTTGTGCAAGATACTTCATTTCACATTGCTTTTCATGACGGGACAACAGCCCCTATCATTAAAACGCCCTAGAAACTTATGTTACGCAACCTCATAGGAGGCCAGCTATCTAGGTGCGAGAAGGAATTTTTTTTTTTTTTAAATATATGAACGAAATAAAAATAGAGTTCCAGTAGAAATTGTATTTCTAAACCTTAACATGAACAATCAGTAGAAGTGTTTAGTTGATCTTTCCACAAAAGAAGCCGGAGAGCTCTGAAAGCATAGAAACCAGAATAAAAACAGAGTGGAAAAGATTCAGGAAGCAACGATCTCTGCTGCCAATGAAAAGATCTCTCTAGACAGTGGTTAGATTGTATGAAGTCTCTATGAAGTGCAATGTTATATGGCAGTGAGACAGGGGATATATAAACGCTAGAGAAATAAATCAAGCATGCTCCATTGACTGTGTAATGTTTGTGTACATGATTGATGTAGCATGGATGAGTTGAGAGAAATCTGAGGTGTGCAAGTATAGACACATAATGCATATGAATGATAATCGTTGGGTAAAGAAGTGCCAGTAGTTCTATGTGGAAGGAAGATATGCAAGAAGTAAGCCATGGATAAGTGACAAAAGCTGATCTCAGAGTGCTGAACTTCACAAATGTTATGACAAAGAAAAGAGATAAGTGGAGGGAAGCTTTTCTGGAAAAGACTCATCAAAATCAAGTCAAGCATGGAAAAATGGAAGTAAAAACGATGATGATGATGCTAAACACAAAGTAAATGCTCAACTACCTTCAATAATTTGTCTTTAAATGACACCTAAACTCTCAAATTGGTAACACATCAGTTAACTTTGATAATTATAGTGTAGTCTGTACCACTGACTAAAAATTAAGTTGCCTAAGAAGTATTCTAGGTACAACCAGGACAGACACAAAATACTAAAAAAATGTTTTAATCATTTCAATAAACTTTTTACTCTTGATACCAAACTACCAGAAACTAACCCTGGTTCTATTATACAAAGTTGTTTATTTTAACTCTTAAGAGTTTGTAATAATTTAGCACAAAAAGTATCTAGTCTGTTAATTCAAATGTTTATAGGATCTTTACAAAGTGAATATTTGCAATATTGTTAAAGATTTCAATTTTCAATGTAATGCGATCAATGCTGTTTCATACATTGCAAGTATGTCTTGCAAATGTAGTTTTATATGGGACAGGATGTTAAGAGTTAAAGTGCTTAAATTTATGTAGAAACATTCCATTGTAGTAAGACGCCTCACGCCTCTTGCCAGGATAATAGAACCCAAGTTATCTCCCGCTGGCTGAGAACGCGAGGAGTAAACAGACAGCCACTAGAAAGCAGACTGATCACACGCCAGTAAACAGCCTCTGTACCACACCACAGAAAGCAGCCAAGGGAACAGCAAGCAATAAACCCAACAATACTTTTGTAATGATAATACGTTCTTTTCACCACAACTGACTACGTCAACATTTGGTATGTTCCATTTGTAGTATAAATAAATCACCATTATTTAAAAAGTACCAGTAATGCACTGTGTAATTGCTGGCCTTGTGCCTAAAGTAGAAACAATTATTTACAATTGTTGAATTTAACTCTCGTTGTGGTTATTGTCTTGTTTGCACACACACTCACTCACTTTGTTATAATTCTCACAAACACAAGATGGTAAATAGACGAGGGACCTTCCCTCACGTCTATGTCAATGAACTATCCAACTAGGATACCTTACATTTTACCACACTGGTGACCCCGACGTAAGAATTTTACGCAGCCTTTTTATTCATTCGTGTAAATAATTTAAAGCAGCTTTTTTTATTCACTTGAATATTTCACTGCCGTTGCCAACCTTTTCGCAACTTACACAAAAAAAAAAAAAAAAAAAAAAAAAAAGAGAATTTTTCGAACATGACGTTGCGTTCCTTCCCCGTTTTGTAATTTTCCGCCAGGACGGGGACATTTTTGGAATTGCGTGTGTGTTCCATGACTGATCAAGAGAAGAAACTTTTTTGTGAACATTACTGCCCTGCAGGGGATATACATGCCTTACCTTTTTCTAAGGGATTTTTAGCCACTGGCTACCTATTGTTGATATCCAACGTGGATATATTCTAAAAAAAACATTTTTTTTTTTTCCTCTTTTTCACCTTATTTCATTTGGTTGGTTCGTTGAAGCAACACGAGGGGACAGATGTTGAAGGAAAAATTTTTTTTTAAAAGATATATATATGTATTTTATGTATTTTTCATATTTCCTAATGTTTTGAATGTCTGTTTCTTTTTGACCTTTCATTTTTTCTCGATTTTGGCTGTTCTCTTTTCACTGTATCAGGGTACATTAATTGCTGTTTAGATATATATTTTTTTTAAATTTTAAACGTTGCCATGAATGTGCCACATTTGCCCGCCTTTAGTGGAAAACCTTAGATGTGGTTTGCCCAGTTACAGGCGTATTTTACGGTCTGTAAGACTGAGTCTGACCAGCGTCTCGCTGTCCTGATTAGCGGACTTCCCCCTAATCTAGCAGATTCGGTCCAAGACCTAATTACAGACCCCCTCCCCCCTCTGACTTATCGTATGAGTCTTTGAAAGGCGAGATTTTAAGGAGGAATTGTAAGTCGGTAGAGAGTCGTTTTCAGTCATTGATCGAGGACGAACGATTAGGTGACAGGACCCCTACCGCTTTTCTCCGGCATTTGCGGGATTTGAGCGATTCGCAAGATCAGGATAGCCCTTTCCTGAAGCAATTGTTCTTCTCTCGCCTACCTCAAGAGGTACAGGCGATCCTAGCCCATATGCTAGAGGTAAATACCCTCGATCACATTGCTGTCTCTGCTGACAAAATTGTAGAAGTGACGAAGAGAGACACTTCGAAGCCAAAGTACGTTGCTGCCTCTTCTCTTCCTCAGCGAGTGATGAGAAATTAATCACCACAATGGAAGCCATGACTCGTCAAATGGCGGAGTTGTGCCAGGAATTCAGGTCTTTTGGACGGCAGAGGAGCCGCTCACGACGTTATTCAACTCCTCGCCGTTATTCAAAATCTCGACGTTATTCAAAATCTCACTACCTTTGCAGTTCCGTAATCTGCGGCGCGAGTTTAAATGGATATTTACTGTCGCTGCCTTGCTGTATCCGATTCTAGGCGTGGATTTTCTCCACCATTTTTCATTGACGGTGGACCTCCGTCATAAACGCCTAATTGATGGCATCACTGGATTAACTGTTGTTGGCAAGGCAGCAGGAGTTCCAACGGTTAGCCCGACCTTTTTTCTTGTTAACACCGGTGATACTTACCATGCGTTGTTGAACTCGTTCCCGCAACTGACTCGGGGAAATTTTCAAGTTGATGAACCTACTCATACCACGGAGCACTTCATATCTACAACTGGTGCTCCCGTTTTTTCTCGTTCTCGTCGCTTGCAGCACGATCAAAGCAGCACAATCAGAGTTTGATCATATGCTGCAAATGGGGATTATTCGTCCGTCCACGAGCCCGTGGGCGTCTCCATTACACATGGTACCGAAAGCGTCTGGCAATTGGAGACCTACTGGAGATTATCGACGCCTAAATTCGATAACGGTACCGGACCGTTATCCTATCCCTCATCTGCAAGACTTTGCGTCTTCGTTGCAGGGATGCAAGATATTCTCCAAACTGGATTTAATTCGTGCGTACCATCAAATTCCTGTCCATAAAAATGACATTCCAAAAACGGCTATAGTTACGCCATTTGGGTCATTCGAGTTTTTGACTATGCCGTTCGGATTAAGGAATGCCGCTAGTACTTTTCAGCGGTTTATGGATGAGGTTACTCACGGCCTCGATTTCGTCTATACCTATATTGACGACCTGCTCATTGCTAGTTCTTCTCAAGAGCAACATACGCACCATTTGAATCTTCTTTTCCGCCGATTGAAGGCGTATAACGTGCAGATTAATGCACCCAAATGTGTTTTTGGTGCCGAGTCACTGACTTTCTTGGGTCACGTCATCGATGCTGACGGTATTCGACCCCGGCCTGAGCAAGTTAAGGTCATAGAGGATTTGCCTCCACCAACCTCATTACGTCAGTTACGCCAGTTCTTAGGTCTGATTAACTTTTATAGGCGTTCCGTGCCAAATTGTGCAAAATTGCTTTTCTCCCTGACAGAAATTTTGAAATATTGTCGGAGGAAGAACAAAGATATTTCTTTGACAGACACTCAACTTGCTGATTTTCAGCACGCCAAAACTGCTTTGGCTAATGCTTCGTTACTGACTCACCCGGTACCCGGTGCAAAGTTAACGCTTTGTGTTGATGCATCGGATATCGCTGTGGGCGCAGTACAACAGCAAAACATCAATGGTTACCAGCAACGCTGGAGTTTTTTTCCAGAAAGCTGAAACCTGCTGAGACGCGCTACAGCACCTTTGGAAGAGAGCTTTTAGCCATCTATTTGGCCGTGAAACATTTTTCACATATGCTAGAGGGTAGACAATTTACTATCCTCACTGACCATAAACCATTGACTTTTGCGTTGAGAGCGAAGGCTGATAAATACTCGCCCAGAGAGACGAGACACCTTGATTTAATCTCGCAATATACGAGTGATATCCAGCACATTCCGGGTTCACTAAATACAACGGCCGATGCTTTGTCCCGCTTACCCGTGACAGCGATCTCGTCACCCTCTGACATAGATCTGACTCGTTTGGCTGCGGATCAGCCTCCCCTCGAGTCATTGGATGTTACATCGCCTGAGTTTGCGAATTGCGAGATGAAATACTTGCCTCTGTCGACTGCAGTTGGCCAAATTCTCTGCGACATCTCTTTGGACGTGCCTAGGCCCTTCGTTCCAGAGAATCATCGTCGTACCGTGTTTCTGGCATTACATAGTATCTTGCATCCAGGATCTTCTGCCACAGCAAAGCTCATATCAGCTAGATTTTTCTGGCCAAATATGAGGCGTGAAATTGCTGCTTGGTGCCGTTCCTGCGTTGCTTGCCAGAGATCAAAGGTCCATCGACACATCAAGGTTCCCCTGGGTACCTTTGCTAACCCAGATGCGCGTTTTTCACATATTCATATTGACATAGTGGGACCTTGGCCTGTCAGCGATGGTTATTCTTATCTGCTGACCATCATTGACCGTTTTTCGAGATGGCCTGAGGCCATCCCCTTGAAAAACATCACTGCGGAGACAACAGCACGTGCTCTTGTGTCTGGATGGATCTCTCGTTATGGAGTTCCATCCACAATAACTACCGACCGTGGACGACAGTTCGAGTCGAGCCTTTTCCTAGAGCTGTCAAAATTAATTGGTGCTAAACGCATTAGAACTACGGCGTACCATCCCGCTTCGAATGGTATGGTGGAGCGTTTTCACCGACAACTGAAGGCCTCCTTAATGGCCTCAATGGACTCGGCACATTGAAGCGAGTACCTCGCTATTGTGCTACTAGGGATTCAGTCAACGGTGAAGGTCGACTTTGGATTTTCACCGGCCGAAGTACTGTACGGTGCTCCTCTGACGTTGCCCAGGCAAATGCTTGCCCCTATCAATCTTGATGCCCAAGATCACGCTTCCTACGTGTCCCGTTTGCGCTATTTCCAGGAGTTGCCGCCAATGGACACTAGGAAACAAACTGTCAAGACTGCTGTCCCGAGGGATATTGCCTCGTGGACGCATGTCTTTGTAAGGAAAGATTCTGTGAAGCCCCCGCTCACACAGCCTTACACTGGACCTTACCATTTGAGTGCCTTTAATAGAGTACATTTTGTTGCAAACATTCCGAATAAGTATCTCATTTAAGGATACTGCGCTTCCTCTCTCTCCCAGGCTTAGAGGTCCTGAAAAGGGCCATGGACACTGCCTTTCCCTTCTCTGTGCCAGTGTCTTGTTACTCTAGAGTTTATCCAGTATGTTTACAAGGTCATTAAACAGTCAAAACTGTCTCATAACACTGTAAAAGGACATTGACCAAACCCAAAATTATATATAAGCACAAGGCCAACAATTTGTTGGGAGGGAAAGTTGATTACATTGACCGCAGAACTTTATTGATACTTTATTTTATCGACCCTGGAAGAATGATAGGTGAAGTTCACGTTGGTGATATTTAAGCTTAGAACATAAACGGCCATTAAATGCTACAAAGCATTCTATCTGATGCTCTAACAATTCTGCAATCACAGCTCCCTCACCTGAAATTTGCTGGCCTCGTGCCTAAATTAGGAAATATTATCACAGATCTTATACAGCAAAAATTCCTTTCTTCCAATTACATCAGATTTTTTAGGGGGAGGATTATTTATCAAATTCAGTGCCTGGGTATTTAATGCCCTAAGCTAACTCCACACTGTGTACTCTATTCTTCCAAATATAATAATTTCAACTTACAGTTTGGTATGGTGACAAACTTAGGTTTAGACACTTTTTGTCTTGACAACACTAAACAAATTATTAAACCTGCATTTTCCACTACACTGTCCACACTCACCCATGCCAAATTATGTGACAGATCATAACACTATCCACTTTGCTTCTTTGGATACATCCACAATGCTGCTATGCAGCAAAGATATTTAGCAATTTATTTATTGATTACATGAAATTACTAAATAATCATCATCATTGAATGTCCATTTTTCCCTGCTAGCAAGGATTTAATTTGATTATACAAATTTGTATAAAACTGATCTTTTAATCCTTCTGACACCAGCCCAGCCAAAACCAACTCTAGTTCTATGAAACAAAACCACCCATTTTAAAGGGTTACTATTTAAATCTTCTAACAATTTTATATAAGAACCATATGTTAAGCTAGTCTTAGTCATGAGATAATTTTAGTAAATCCCTAAACTGTTTCAATTAATCAATTGAAAGTGTATTTCATTGGAAATCTGGTGACAAAAGGGTTAAAGTTCAGCAATGCACCTCTCAGAGATCTGAGCCCTAAGTAACTGCCTAGTTGACTTTAATGGTAGCACCAGCCCTATCGATCATCAGTCATGCCCAGAGCCTTTTCATTCTTGCTGGAACTACAAAACAGTGCATTCAATGCTCCCTCTAATCTTTCCTAACCAGTGAGCATGATATTTGATGCTTTGAGCAAAAAAATTTTTAATTCAAAGCCACTGAGCAGCAACAATTGAGCAGCAACATTTCAAAGCTACTGAGCAGCAATATTTCAAAGCTACTGCGCAACAATATGTTGATGTTTATAGCCCCAATATAGCAAATGCACAGCTGTGCAGTTTAGTTGGAACATTGATAACAAGCAAGTCTGAGATATCTGGGCTACTTATTTAAAATTCATTGTTATTGATAGGAAACACTTGGTATTGTGTCATGGTGCCTTCTTTAAAGTAAATCCATCAATGCTGTTATATTGTTACAGCTCACTTATGTAGGTTTATCTGTCCTTCTACAAGGCTACAACTCATAAGAGGTTTCTCAGCTACTTTAATAAGTAGGCCCAGTCCTATCATGTTGCTACAGCTCACACCTTCGTAGATTTAGCTGGCCTCATATGAGAGTATAACTCATAAGATTCTTAAGTGTGTGTGTGTTTGGGGGGGGGGGGGGGGTCCTATCAAGAAAAGATTCTCCCTTGGACCAGATACTAGTCCATTGCAGGGGTTAAACACTAAATGGTGATTTTTGTTTCAGTTCAAACCAATGTAGATTTCACTGGCCTCTTACAAGGTTACATCTCATAAGAGGTTTCTCAAATGTTTTAATAAGAGACTCCTGTCCTATAATGATTTCTTATATAGGCTCAAGGCCAGCAATTTGGGGGGGAGGGGAAAGTCGATTAAATCGACCCCACTGTGTGACTGCTACTTTATTTTATCGACCTCGTAAGGATGAAAGGCAAAGTTAACCTCGACGGGATTTGAACTCAGATCATAAAGGGCCATAACTCTATGCTGCAAAGCATGGCGTCCTACCCTCTACCGATACTGCCAATCCACCGCCCTCCTGTCATATAATGAAAAGATTTTCCCTGGGCCAGATGCCAGCCAGTAGCTGTGTTAACCTCTAGCTTCTGTTGACACCCTTGTTTTTGTAGGCGAGTGGACAGGAGCAACACGGAATGAAGTGTCTTGCTCAAGGACAACGCACTGTCCAGTACATTTATCATCATATGACTGTATGATTGTTAATCCAACATCCTAACCACAATGCCATAAATCCTAGTCATATATAATCATTAGCATCCAGAAACTTTATTCAACGAAATAACCAAGATCTCTGATACTGAACTAAGAACTAACCACCTTAGCGCATTGATTACCATATCTTTCATAACAGACATTGCCTATGATTTTCAATCATCATCATCGTTTAACGCCTGCTTTCCCTGCTAGCAAAGGTTGGACAGGTTTACATAGACTAAGTGAGTATTGACGTGGGGGCTACTGGTTTTCCAGACAGGTCGAAAGGTCTGCATCTTGCTTCAATTTTGAAAATAACATTCTTCAGTTGGTGTTTGGAACAATTTTTTTTATTTTTTTACATAAGACTACAGAGGAAGGTTTAAATTTATATATGAACACTGTAAAACAAATGACTATCATAAAACCAGATTGGTATCAAAAGTGTTAAACAGTCTTAGCTACATATATCTAAAACACATGCAACACTTCACTATTATCATAACATTTATATTTCACATACATACATACACTCTTTAGCTTTGTTGAGGAGATAACAGCCACAATAAAACGTATTTAGTACACTTTGTGAAGTTTAAAACATTAAAACACATTTGGAACACTACTGCACCAGGTTTCTGGTGTGAGGATATACTACTTCAGCCAATAATTCTGGAGGCTCTGAAGAATCATGGACACTGATCTTTTTCCTGACTAAATGATAATTTATCTATCTGAGCCAACCAGCGTGCGTGCGTGTGTGCGCGCGCACGCACACGCACACACACACACACACACACAGAGAAATGATTTTGATATGCATGCATGAATAAATAAATATCAAAATCATTTCTCTGTCGTTCTCTCCATGTATATGTATGTGCGTTCATAGAGATGCTGAAATATGTCTTTTGTGAAGAAGATGCAGGTGTTAGATTCCAATTTCAAACTAGTGGCAGACTCTTCAACCGTCAAAGATTTAAAACTAAGACATCTATAGACCAGCATTATTCACAATGTCCTTTTTGCAGATGACGCAGCACTTGTAGCAAAATCCTTAGAAGAAGTCCAGGAACACAAACCATTTTTCTGTTGCAAGTTAAAGCTTTCAGTTAATCATCAGCATAAAGAAAGCAGATGATCCACCATCATTGCTCTATGGCCAAACAAATACAAGGTGTCAAACAGAAACTGTCAGTTAACCAGTTCCCAGATACCCCTATAAAAGTTAATAGAAAGATCCTGAAGTATGTGAAATTGTTCACATATCTTGACAGTAAGGTGAACTTGTGTATCTTTAGACGACAAGATACTTAATCATAATCATATAGAGAAAACCACGAGTGCATTTGGCAAACTCCATCATCGCCTTTGGAATGAGAGGGGTATAAAACTGGACACCAAGTTTATAAAGCTGATGGACTAACCACTCTTAGATGGATCAGTATCTTAGACTCCATATAGGTCACATATTAACCAACCAGACATCTTTCATCAAAGCTGTTTTAATGCAGTCAGCGGGTACACACTAGAAGACAAAATATCTAAAACTGTCTTCTTCACAGATGCAAGATTGGAAGCATTGAAACCTTTTTTGTGAAATCATAACTACCCTTGGCTGGCTATGTCATCAGAATGCGTAACAAAAGAAGACCAAAAGTTCACATGTACAGCCAGCTTGATGTTGAATATAGAAATATTGGGTGACCATGACTCAAGTAAAAACACAAACTGAAGAGTAATCTTTCAGCAATATATCTTACGAGACATTTGAGCAAGTGGCCTTAGAGCAGAAGAGCTGCAGATCTGTGTGCCATAATGCAAATCCTTGGCAGGTTTAAAATATCATGCCCAACATAAACATCCAAACTGAATGAACTAAATAGGTTGTTTGAATCCTCATACAATGAAAGTGAGAGAATAGTCCATCATATATGTATGTATGTATACATATACATATATATATAAATAAATACATATTTGTGTGTGAGTGCGCAAGTGTGCCCATATTTACTGTTTGTCTGTTCAGTATATGTAAACACCCCTTCGCGTTTATGTGTGAGTGTGTGTATATACATATGATGATGATGATAATCATGACTTACAGCTGCTTTTAGCAACACAGAAGTATAGACCTTACATGTGACAGGCCTTTGGAACTGCATTGAGTGTTCTGATTGGTGAACCGCCTGTAACTATTGTTACACCCCTACCTACTATATATACACAGTTTCAGACTGACAAATTTCAGTCACAAGATATTAGTTAACAAGAGGCTATGATAGTAGTAGAAAACACTTGACCAACCAAGATGCTGTCAGTTACACAGAACCTAAAACCGTGTGGCTGTGAAGTGAACTTCCTAAGCACACACGCAGATACACTACAGAATCGCCATAAACCTATATAGTTACAGAGGTTTTAACACACACACAGATAGGCATAATACTGGAACATCATAAGCCTAAAGAGTTACAGAGGTTTTAATACACACACAAGAATAATACTGAAAAACCATAAGCCAAAAGAGTTACAGCAGTTTTAACACACACACACTACTGAATCACCAAAAACCTATAGTTACAGTGGTTTTATATTGTTATTGTTCAGATGTCATTTAACTCTATTTTTAAGTCAGTAACAGAAGAACTGTACTTATTCACACACAACCAACTTGTTATATAACTATCAACACACACACATGTATATACATACACATGATGAATACATAAATATATTGATAAATATATACACATGTAATCAAATATGTATATATATCATCATTATGCGCGCGCGCGCACACACACACACACACACAATTTGTTTTTTTGTCTAACATGGCAGATACCTAAATGTATTCATGAGTGAATGATAATATAATATTAATATTCTGTTTGTTTGCAAGCAAAGAGCCTAATAACACCATGTGTGTTTTCTAGACGACTCCTATCATCTTTTTGTTCCAGTGGTAGCAGAGAGAAAAGAGTCTACAATTGTTTCGGAATTATTGTCTCATATCAAGACTATGTATTCTCTTGTCTCTGCTACAGATGGAACTGTTGAGAATACATACAAATCTAAAAGCTATACTGATTAGCCAAATTTGCATACCAAGCGATTTTACAGTCAGATTTGCTTCAAATTAAAAACAAAACTATATATATACATACATACATACATACATACATACATACATACACACACATATATGATGGCTGCCCCCTCGTTATTGAGTATGGCCATTGCACGATATAACA
>CAXHJY010000152.1:150000-152500 GCA_964016885.1 Eledone cirrhosa
CGTCCCAGGTTTTTCTAGGTCTGCCTATTCCGTGACTATCGTCTATCTTTATTGCCCTGCACTTTGTTATACAGCTATCGACTCATGCGCATCACGTGTCCATACCAACGTAGCCTTCTCTCGAGTAAACAACATCTGATCCCTCTTATCTCTAATTTTTTCCTTAGTTCGTTTATGCTTTGCCGTTCACGTATATTACTGTTACACATCCAGCGGAGCATGCAAGCTTCGTTCCTCTCTAGTCTGCGTATATCCTCTGCACACAATGCCCAGGTCTCACTGCCATGCAGCATTGCTGTTCGTATGCAGGCATCGTATAACCTGCCTTTCATTTTTAGTGAGAACCCTTTAGCAGCTAATAGTGGTATAAGCTCTCTGAACTTTTTCCAACCAGTTCTGACTCTAGCTACAGTACTTTCAGAGCACCCTCCCCCACTGCTGATTTTATCGCCCAGGTAACGGAAGCTATCCACTATTTCTATAGAACCCTCTGCGCAATTGAAAGAGCTAGTAGTTTGTGGGCACTTGCTGCTACTTATTGCACCAGAGCACCGGCCACATGTAAAATCTATGTTCTTAGTTAGCTTACCTGTGATCCCACTACATCTTTTATGCACCCATACTTTGCATTTAGGACATAAAATGGAGTTTCTACCTACGCCTTTCCTACACACCGAGCACGACCATTTCCCAGAAGGGACCGCCGCCTTGTTTTCTTTCCTACAAACTAGTACTTTGGTCTTAGCCAGGTTAATTTTAAGTCCTTTTGACTCTAGGCCGTGCTTCCATGTTTGGAATTTCTTCTCTAGCTCGGCCATTGATTCCGCTATGAGTGTCAGGTCGTCTGCGTATAGGAGTTCCCATGGGCAGCCTGTCTTGAACTCCTCTGTTATAGCCTGAAGGGCAATAATAAATAGTAGTGGGCTGAGAACAGAGCCCTGATGGACGCCAACTTTTACGCTAAACTCTTCACTATATTCGTTGTTAATTCTAACCTTGCTGACTGTTTCTTTATACATGGCTTGTATAGCCCTCACAAGCCATTCGTCAACGCCTAGTTTTCTAAGAGCCCACCAGATAATGGAGCGGGGGACTCTGTCGAAGGCTTTCTCCAAGTCGACAAAAGCTAAGTAGAGGGGTTTACCTTTAGCTAGGTACTTCTCCTGTAGTTGTCGTACTATGAAAAGAGCGTCTGTGGTACTTTTGCCTGACACAAACCCGAACTGCATTTCATCTAGGTCAATTCTCTCTCTGATTAGTTGCGCTATTACTTTTTCCGTGACCTTCATGACCTGGTCGATTAATTTAATGCCTCTATAGTTACTCTTATCTAGGGCGTCTCCTTTACCCTTATAACGGTTAACGATGATGCTGCTATGCCAGTCCTTCGGAACAACCCCATTCTGTACGACTTGGTTAACTATGCGGGTGACCATGGTGTGTCCCACCGTGCCAGATGCCTTCAGCATCTCAGCAACTATTTCCGAAGGCCCAGCCGCCTTACCAGTCTTCATATCCTTGATTGCCTTACTTATTATACTCCCCTCGACTAACACTGCTGGTCCCTCTATTGGGTCGATATGGGGGAGACTGCCTTTCTCCCAATTATTCTCCTCATTTAGAAGCCTTTCATAGTGACACTTCCAAGCTACCTTCTTATCAGCGTCAGTGATGGCAAGTGTGCCATCGTCGTTTAGTACACACTTCTCCCCGACAATATCACGGTTTTCCTTGACGCATTGCCTAGCAATCCTGAACACCTCACGTTTTTGGTCATCGCGTTGTAGAACATGCTTGAACTTTCTTTCCTCAGCTTCCCTTCTTGCTAAGTACACTTGTCTCCTAGCTTCCCTCCTGGCCACTTGATAGTCCTCTCTACTTCCCCCATCCCGCCATACTTTCCAAGCCTGCTTTTTTGGCCTTAATTGACCCCTCCACCTTACTGTTCCACCACCATGTTACTCTCCTCCTGCCTACAGGCCTGCTCCAGCCACAGACCTCGTCTGTCGCCAACAGCAGGTTTGCTTTCAGAAATTCCCACTCTCCCTCTATATTGTCCGACTCTAAATGTTCTTCCTTACTGTCGAAAGCATCAAGTAATATGCTTTGAAATTTATTCCTGGCTGTGGGGTCCTTTAGCTTCCATATTTTCCTCCTGAGGATAGTCCTCTTCTGTTGTCGAGTACGTCTCGTCCTGACTATGAGGTCGCTAATTATCAGTCTATGTTGGGAGGTGCATTCTTCATGGGGGAGGGATTTAGTGTTAACAACAGACACTCTGTCACGTCTTCTGGTAAGGATATAATCTACCTGGCTTGTGTGTTCCCCGGATCTATAGGTGATCAGGTGATTGTCACGTTTTTTGAAGTTAGTGTTACAGATAGTTAGGTTATTTGCATCACAGAATTCCAGGATTCTGGAGCCTTCCTCATTTCTAGTACCAAACCCATAGCCTCCATGGATTTCGTCGTAGCCGTCACAATGTTGTCCAACGTGACCA
>CAXHJY010000153.1:0-10000 GCA_964016885.1 Eledone cirrhosa
TGTGTGCATGTGTATATGTGTTTAAATATATACACACACACACAACACATATATCTACATCCATACATATACACGTGAATGATAGTTGAGTAGTTTCCCTACTTATTATTTATTTATATTTTCTTTATTTTTTAACTATTTCATTCCACTTAAAATGGCGGCTTCAAAAGTATTTCAAAAGTATTATCTCCCGTGGCGATGACGGAGTTGGAGATGGTTATTGTGTATAGAATTCCTAGTTGTAGTGGCAATGTTTTAATTTCGCTAGTGTAGTAATGGTAAGTTTTTTTATTCAACTGTTGATCGTCATGGAAATGCGTATGGTTGTTAGTTATATAGTAGACACTGCCCTATAGTTTGCTGGTGATCGATGGTTCGATGTACTTTTAGTAATGCCAGTGGCATTACTGTAGTGGTGGTGATATTCATGACTGCCATTCTGCCCTCTTCTTCTTCTTCTTCTTCTTCTTCTTCTTCTTCCTTCTTCTTCTTCTTCTTCTTCTTCTTCTTCCTCCTCCTTGGGGGATTGCGAATAAGTTTAGAGCTTCTAGACAATATGCTTCGCGGCATTTATATGGCCCTTTACATTCTGAACTCAAATTCCACCGAGGTTAGCTTTGTCTTTTATCCTTACGGGGTCGATATATAAAGCACAACTAGTGCAGGGGATCGATTTGATGGACTTTCTCTCCCCCCAAGATTGTATGCCTTGTGTAGTAGTAGTAGTAGTAGTAGTAGTAGTAGTAGTAGTAGTAGTAGTAGAGCAGCAGCAGCAGTAGTAGTACTAGTAGTAGTAGTAGTAGTAGTAGTAGTAGAGCAGCAGCAGCAGTAGTAGTACTAGTAGTAGTAGTAGTAGTAGTAGTAGTAGTAGTAGTAGTAGTAGTAGTAGTAGTAGTTGTTGTCGTTGTTTGACTAACGTATTAAACAGAAGACTGATAATGATTTGCTGGGTATGGCTAATATATGATTATTTCTACTTTTGGTACAGGCCAGCAATTACACCGGTGTATTACTGGTACTTTATTTTATCGACCCCGTACGGATGGAAGGCAAAGTTAAGCTCGGCGGGATTTGAGCTCAGACCGTAACGCGACGTAACTTTTATGGTTAATGTTATAATGATGAAGATAATGGACGTAGTATGTTGATATAACTGGTGATGGCTGTAACGGATGTATAAGAGGTGTTGTGGTGGTGGTTTTAGTGGTGTGTGTGTTGCTGGTTATGGTGGCTGTGGTGGTATTGGTGGTGCTGCTGATAATGGTGGCGGCAATGGCAGTATGCGATCTATAGACACTTTTCTTGGTGCTGTTAGTTGTAAGTAATATTAGATGTTGATGTTATTAATAATAACATAATTAAACGTGTTGATGTCGATGGTGTGGGGGACCTGAACTATTTAAGTGTGTGAACTGATTTTACGCAGAATAGGCTGAGGGCAATGATTTCTCAGAGATGTTGTGTCCACAAACAAACACGGATTAAAATATTTGGTTCACATGCAGTGATTACACACACACACACACACACACACACACACACACACACACACACACACACACACACACACACACACACACACACACACACACACACACACACACACACACACGCATATGTATATATATATATATAACAAAGGAATTGCGGTAAAGAACCAGATGGACCATAACGCACCAGAGTACTCAATACTTAGGGTAGTAGATTGGGAAATAGGAAAAAGTATGAACCGACGGCAGAGCTCGAGCCGTTTCGACGCTATTTCTGGTCCAGAATTAGCCGTCGAAACGGCTTGAGCTCTGCGTCGGGGACATACTTTTTCATATATATATATATATATATATGTCATACGTTAAGACGGGCGGTCTCAAAGTGAAACTCATTTTTGACAGTTACGATTGTGAATTTGTTGTTTTTTACAACAGGTCTCAATAGTGAAAGTATAATGCAGACACGCAATTTTATGGATTTCTTAATATATATATATGTGTGGGTGTGTATATGTGTGTATATATATGTGTGTGTGTATGTATATATATAATATATATATATATATATATATATATGTGTTTGTATATATATATATGTGTTTGTGTCATCATCATCGTTTAAACGTCTATCTTCCACGCAAGCATGGGTTTAGACGTATATACATGTTTGTGTGTATATATGTGTTTGTGTGTGTATATATATGTGTGTTTGTGTGTATATATATATGTGTCTGTATATATATATATGTGTGTATGTATATATATATTTATGCACACATACACATTTGTATGAATTTGTAGATGTATATATATATGCATGTACACAATTGTATAGGTTTTTTTTTAAATAATGACATTGTGTGTTGAAATAAATAAATATTGAAAATCCTTATTACACCCTATAAATTGCTGAAATACAGTATGATCATCTCACCAAACATGTTGGCACCAACTCTCTGTCCCCAAAGAAATTAAGGTAGGGGTCATAAGAAGGACAGAGAATGATAAGGGATTTGGGTCAGAGGGGCAGCTTGGGTTCAGAAAGGCAGATTGGCGTCAGAAGGGCGGGGGAACATTTTATTTTTTTAAACGAAGCACCGAAGGGCCGGATTCTAATACAGTGTCACATCAAAATATGGCTGGACGAGTGTATGGTCGCGTTACCTTAGTTGAAGATATTTTGGATACCAATGCCATTATTAATCGTTTTTGAAACAGTGTATACACTGTGTCCGGCGATACACGGTGACACGTTGTGTATGTTACAGTGGCTGGCGAGGTCGGCGTCTGTTGACGAACAGTGTGAATTGTTCTGCTCTGCAATGAGGCGTGCACATTGCAAAGATATTCTGAGGGGATTGATAAATGGAGATGGCGATGCGGCCGCGACAAATTTAGTCAATCGGTGCGACGGAATTCTATATTTTATCGAAGCGTGTTCGACTCGAACACCTTATTGACATTATCTATATGTGGTGCTACGATCATGCCCAAACTGAGATGATGAGAGAAACAGGACTTAGCAAGCCGACATTATAGACTGGTGCAATTTCCTTAGAGAAATTTGGGAGCAGTATTTGGAGGCGAATCCTCAACAGCTTGGAGGATTCGATAGAATGGTTCGTCGATCATTGTAGAGATCAACGAATCAAAATACTTTCATAGAAAGTATCATCGTGGCCAGTGGAGAGAAGGCCACTGGGTCTTCGGCGCTGTAGAACGCCATTCTGACGCTGCTGCTCTCATCGAAGTCCCAGATCGAAGACGTGAGACTCTTGTCCCCATCATACAGCAATGGATTTTGCCAGGAAGCCACATCATGTCCGATGGTTGGGCTTCCTATTTGGATATTGAAGACATTCAAGGTGGCATTTATCTCCATGATGTTGTTGTGCACCAGCGGAACTTTGCAGATCCTGAAGACCCTAATGTGCACACACAACTCATAGAGAACACATATAGCCGTGCAAAGAAAAAGCTTCGTCGCCAGCATGGGACAAGCGATGCTTTATTCCCCTCATATTTAGCTGAATTTCTTTGGCGGCAGAGAGTTGGTGCCAACAAGTTGGCGAGGATGATCAACTGTATTTCAGCTATTTATAGGGTGTAATAAGGATTTTCATAAGGTACGTCAATTTTATTTTATATACAACAAACGTATAACTATGTAGTTATTTTAAAAAAAATTATTTATTTCAACACACAATGTCATTATTAAAAAAAAATTGTCCGTACACACAATACACAAAAAAAATCAAAAAAAAATCACGTACACGCATTACTAATTAATACCATATCACTATAGAGACCTGTTGTAAAAAAACAAACAAATTCACAATCCAAATTGAAAGTCATCACTTACGTAACTTCAAAAATTAATTTCACTTTTGAGACCGCCCGTCTTGACGTATGCCTATATATATATATATATATATATATATATATATATATATATATATATATATATATATATATATATATATATATATATATATATATATATAATATATATATATATATATATATGTAGGAACGAGTAGGATCCCGAGGCTGAGCTCAAGCCGTTTCGACAGCTAATACTGGACTAAATGAACATTTTTATCCTGGTAAATGAATAGCCGAGCTTCTCAGGGGGTAATATTCCATATATGGTGAAAGTGATTGTCACAAGGATTGGTCAAAAGTTTGTTGTTGAGACACATAATTCTATCATGGCATTTTGTGGAAGGAAGGGGTAGCTGAACTTGCAAGTAGAAGAAAGAGCGAGAGGGAGTGGAGGAAACCCAGTCGTGCGTTGAAAGTGACGACTACAGCAGAATCCTAAGGATAAGAAGTCAAGAGGGGGAGGGGGGTGGAAGTCGAAACAATAAGTAGATCTATATGGAGTAAATCTATATAGAAAAATAAGAATGTTGAAAATATAAAAAAACACAATTTCTGATTACTCTTCCCCTACCACAATCATCAAATCTCTCACTAGACTATAGAAAAGTTTAATAGGTGGGGCGGGATACTAAATACGAGATTGTAGTGAAATAATTTTATGAGTTAGTAGTACTCGGCATAATCTATCTTACAATGACAGGTCAACAAGTAGGGGGCCAAAATACTAAAAAACCTAATACGAAATAATAATTCAGAGTCCCGAAACTAATACGAAATATTAATTCAGATCCCGAAAATGAATACTAATACGATATATAGGGGTGCCTCTACAATACATAAATTCTAATGCAAACTACATAAGTGCTCGGACGATAAGAAAAAAATAATACGAAAAATTGTATTGTAGCGGTACCCTTACATATCGTATTAGTATTCATTTAGGCCGAGTACTACTAACTCATAAAATTATTTCACTACAATCTCGTATTTAGTATCCGGCTCCACCTATTAAACTTTCCTATAGTCTGCGCCGCTGAGGCCCTGGAAATACTCTACGCCATAGACCACATCTTAAACAAAAGATCTGAGGCAATGTCGGCTTGTAAACATAAATTGCACAAAACTTTCCTGTATTACAGCCCCACGTTATACCCTAACGGATAGTACGATCTATACGTGGATATTTTACGTCTTGATGTGGGAGCTAAGTATATGTTTTGTTTATTCCTTTACTTATTTGCATAGGTAAGTATATATTACACGTATGTTTTGTGAAGGTACGTATACCTTCTCGTACGTATATTTGATGTATATGTTAGTGCGTATAATTTTATATATTCTGGTACATATGGTTTGGCTATGTGTATACGGGAGTTTTGCATCTGTGTGAGTATGCAGGTTCGTACGTATGGTGGGTGTGTGTATATGCGTACTTCATGTTTTAGTTGACTTACGTCTCCGAACATTCGTGTATTTATATGTAGGTATGTGTGTGCGCTTGTTATATACGTATTTATTTATTTATATACGTTTATATAATTATTTATTTATTTGTATACACGCATACACACACACATATTTATATGTGCGTGGTTTTGTATACCTATGGTAAGTTTTTGCGTATGCTTGTGTATGTACGTATTTGTTTGCGTGTATGTATTTATTTATTTCTATTACTTCTGTATTGTATTTATTTACTTTGTTCTTAACTCTGTAGCGGAGATTCATTTGGTCTCCTAGTTAGAATTTTAGTCTACGACTTCTGCTATACCATTTACGTGGTTGTGTCTTTGCGTGCTATTGTTCTCCACGCTCCACATATGACGTATTATCTTCGTTTTTTCGTTCATTGCCAGAGAACGTCTCTATGCACCACCTAAGAGAACATTAGTCTATGACCTCTTTTATACCATAAACGTGGTTCTGTCTTTGCGCGTAATTGTTTTTCACCGCTCCTATTAATGACGTAGTATTCGTTTTTCCCGTTCTTTACCAGCGAACGTTTCCACGAACCAAAGTATCGTCTTCCTGTCTTCCTCCGGTTGCAACGTTTTTTTGAAATATCCAGTTCTGCGTTTACAGATTGACTTTGTTAGTTTCAGAAGATCCCGTTAAGGATGAAAGCAGCGATTCTTTGCTTAAACTTTAATCTGTTATTTTAATAAATATATATAAATATATATATATATATATATATATATATATATATATATATATATATATATATATATGTCATCGGCAAATTCAGCATCCGATACCTTTTTCGCCCTAACTTTCCTGCTCTGAGCCGGTGCTACAGTATAGCCAGAGTCCTGGTGTTTCTCCAGTGCAAGGCGCATACAATAGTCCACTACGATGATAAAAAGGTAGGGAGCCAATGTATCCCCCTGGAGCACTCCAGCCAGTATCTCAAAGAACTCTGTCATCCCATCAGGTGTAATGAGTTGGGCTTTGGTGTTGGTGTAGAGCAGTGATATCAGGTCCACTATCTTGTTGGGGATTCCATAAGCCTGTAAGATCTTCATCAGGCAGTAACGGTCCACAGAATCAAAGGCCTTCCTAAAGTCAATGAAAACCATGACAGCAGGAAGGCACTTTGCTCTAGCTCCCTCTAATATCCTCCTCAGCATCAGGATGTGACTGGTGGTTGATCTACCCTCTCTGAAGCCGTTCTGGTTGTCCCTCAGATGGTGGATGGGTGCTACACGAGAATGCTGAGGATGGCTCTGAACATTAATCAGTATACACTGAGGATGAAAAACTCAGAGCTGTATGGGAGCATCCCAAAAGTCAGCTCGAAAGTGACACAGAGGAGACTGAGGTTAGCTGGACATGCTCACCGACATCCAGAGTTGACATTGCACACAGTACTCATTTGGGAGCCCCTACATGGACACACTAGAAGAGGAAGACCAAGGTTAACGTATGCTGATGCCCTAAGGACAGACACTGGTCTGTTGGAGATGCAGGATACGGCAGCGATAATGAGGGACAGAGACGGCTGGAGAGAACTCGTCCATGGATCTCGGGAATTTTACCCGCCTTATATATATATATATATATATATGTATATATGTAAGTAATGTTTCACTAATTGGGTTGGTTAGGAAGGTATGTTAGTGTAAATTAATGTCTTTCTTACTTATCGTTTCATATTATCATCACAAGTGACTCGAAATGCTACATTGTTTTACGTTTTAATATTTCATATATTCTACTTGTCCTATATCAATGGCGATTTTATCTCTATTTTCTACGTCATCCCTTGGATTTTGAAGAACAAAAGAAAGTGAATGAATTATATTATTCAAGTAATTGTCTTTATTTCAAATTGGGAAATCAGCGATGAAAAAAACACGAAAACAATGAGAGAAAATAAAAGCAAAGCGAAAACAATTATAAAAAAAAAACAATACAAACATAATTGTTGTGATGGAAGTAAAAAAAAAAAAAATGAAATCCATCAGTCACAGATGCAGGTACAGCGGAGTGGTTAAGGTGTTTGCTTTTTCATCACGTAGTTTCGGGCCCTCTTGCACTACGTCAACAATAGGGTAACCAATGCCCTCTAACTGAAATTTCATACAGGCAAATTCCAGTAGCCTCTATGTATATATAACGGAAAAAATGAAACGAAATTTCATTGCCCACTGTTACGGCTGTTACTTAAATATAAGTATGTACACATACATACATATATGTATACAGACGTACAGAAATATGTATATATATATACATACATGCACACATATATATATATGTACGTATGGATTCACCAAATATTTATTATAATGCTCGGTGTGTTTGTAAAAAAAACAACACGAATTAAGCCGTAGTGTCTAGCAACCATCGTTGCTCGTTTGTTCAACACTGACAAAGGAACGCTGTACTAGTTTCAAGCTTATTAGCTATCGTCAGCAACGTATACCTTCTGCCAGATTGTTTAACGTATATACTTACCTTATGCATATTAACGGCTGAGTAGCCCAATTTGCATATCGAGTGGGTTAATCGGCCGGGTGCACCGAAAACAATAAACGGAAAAAATGAAACGTAATTTAATTTCCCACTCTTAGTACGGCTGTTACTTAAATATAAGTATGTACACGTACATACATATATGTATACAGACGTACAGAAGTATGTATATATATATACATACATGCACACATATATATATGTACGTATGGATTCACCGAACATTTATTATAATGCTCGGTGTGTTTGTAAACAAACATCCCGTGAAATTCGTTTCATTTTTTTGGTTTATCGTTTTCGGTGCACTCGACCGATTAACCCACTCGATATGTAAATTGGGCTACTCAGCCGTTAATATGCATAAGGTAAGTATATACGTTCAACAATCTGGCAGGAAGGTATACGTTGCTGAAGATAGCTAATAAGCTTGAAACTAGTACATCGTTCCTTTGTCAGTGTTGAACAAACGATCAACGATGGTTGCTAGACACTACGGCTTAATACGGGATGTTTGTTTACAAACACACCGAGCATTATAATATATGTTCGGTGAATCCATACGTACATATATATATATATGTGTGCATGTATGTATATATATATACATACTTCTGTACGTCTGTATACATATATGTATGTACGTGTACATACTTATATATATATATATATATATATATATATATATATATGTATATATATATATATAAACATTATTAATTATTTATTCTGAGTTCAAATCCCGCCGAGTTTAACTTTGCCTTTCATCCTTACGGGGTCGATAAAATAAAGTACCAGTAATGCACTGGATAATTGCTGGCCTTGTGTCAAAAGTAGAAACAATTATTGATAGAAATGGATTCTACTGGGCTAGAACTGTTTTATACGTATGAAATCATATGAACGAAACAGTTCTAGTCCTGTAGAAGCCACCTCTATATTAAAGAATGATGCTTATACTCTACTGATGTATTGAATACCTGATTACACAAGTGTTTATTAATACAAGTTAATAGCGGTTATATTATCATGAAATTACCATAACACGCACACACACACATATATATATATATATCCTGGCAATGTGTTCAGTCATTAAATTCCAGCTTTAAACTGACATAGTAGATTATATTTGCCTGAGTACTTATTATATCTATCTCATTTTGTCGAACCGCTATAAGATGGAAAGTAATGAAATACGCAAAAGTAACAACAGACGAATACACACATACACACAGGCACGCACGTATACACACAAACCCACACACATACACACAAATCCACACACATACACGCAAGCCCGCACACATACAACGGAAGTTTATAGATTCCGTCTACAAATTTTAATCTTGATGGATTGTTCATCTCTAATCCACATAGCTGCCAAGCAACTCATTAACCACACAGTTATGACTGCACAATTGTTCGTCTCTAACGGTACTAACCCTATATTATATGGTATTTTCTGAGTTCGATAACGTACCAGTCTGGTACAGGTGTCGATTCTTGCTCTATATTTTTTTCTTACTTCGTTCCTCTCACTCTCTCTAACTCCCTCTAAACTTCTCTGGGAGAAATGTGCTGCATTCAGATATGGAGAGGGATGGGCTCCACCAGGCTCAAAATGCAACAGAAACGTCGTATGTCATAACAGTTACCCTACGACACCTTCAGTTATTAGGGGACCATACCTTACATACATAAGCTATTTTATTGTATTTTCTGGGCTTTAGTATACTATATCTTCTATATATTTTCCGCTCAGCGCTTTGTAAGTTAGAAATCTAGAGCTTCCCATACGATGTTTGTTGATATATATTGTGTAAGTGCAAGCATTGTGGTGTACTTAAGATGATCGCTTCGAAACCGTTTAGCTTAGGAATTACTGAAATGGACTCAAGGAAGTGAAAAACGCGTAATCATACTGAAATAGGAATTGCATCATATATTTTCTTGGAAGTTGAAACTTAGAATAAATTATTTTCCTTTTAGATGTCGCGATAAAATCGTACACTCTACTGATAAACTGAGTCAGTTTTCTTTAAATAATCTTTATTTGTATTATATTTGTTGCCCGATATATCGTCCTTGCTTTCTCATTTTAGGGTACAGCAGCTGGCTACAACCATGAATTCTATAGTGGAAGTCGC
>CAXHJY010000153.1:12500-15000 GCA_964016885.1 Eledone cirrhosa
TTGTATATTTAAGTAAGTAAGTAAGTCTAGTCGGATAAACGTCGAAACGGCTTGGTGGAATGCAGTTATGCAGAATGATCCGAGGAGGCGTTGGGTCGACTTTTAGGGTACAAGCTTCCAGGGTTACGGAGAAAATCGATGAAACAGGAATTTCCCATTCAAATTTAACTGAGAGTAATCTGTAAACGCAGAAGTAAATATTTCGAGAAACGTTCCAACCGAACGAAAACAGGAAGACGATATTTTGGTTCGTGAAGATGTTCCCTAGCAATGAACGAAAAAAAGCGAGGATAATACGTCGTTATGTGGAGCGGGAAGAACAATTTCATGCAAAGACAAGACCAAGTTTATGGTATAAATGGAGTCGTTAGACTAATATTCTATTTAACTATACAGAATGATTTCCAGTCCCGGAGTTTAAGAATGATGTAAATAAAATTGAAAACGAAAATGACAGAGGTTATTAAAGTTGTATAAGTAAATAGTGAAGATTTAGGCCAGTACATACGTATGTCCTGACGGACATACACATGCATACGCACACACAAATACATACACACCCACAAACATACGAACGTATACACCAAATACACATAAAAATATATATAAAAAAATATATATATATGTGTGTGTGCGTGTATACATTTGATTAAATAAACGTATATTAATATACACACATAAATACGTATATAACTCGCGCACACACATACCTACATGTAAATACACATATGTTCGCAGAGGACGTTAACCAAAACACAAAGTACACATATACACACACCCTACATACGTACGAACCCGCATACTCACACAGACGCAGAACTCACGTATACACATAACCAAATGCACATGTTCCAGTATATATAATATATACGCCATAACATATACAAACAAATATACGTACGAGAAAGAATACGTACCTTCACAAAACATAAAGGTAATATATACTTACCTAATATATATATATATATATATATATATATATATATATATATATATATATATATATATATATATATATATATATATATATATATATATATATATCTGTATATATAGACATATATACTTCTAATGTATACAAATCTGCTTACGTTATAGCTAATTTGTATATGGCAATGAGTATTTGCGTGTGGGTGAGTTTGCACACACTCATTCATTTATGAGTATTGATTCTTTCATCTGATATTGCAAAAACAAGGCGATTTTTACTATTGTAATATAAATTGACTGATGTTTGTTTCACAAACATAACGTTCCCGGCGAAAATATATCGCCGCCATTTTAGTTAGCAGACAATGGGGCGTCGAAAGTTCTCAGGCACGGAAATTGCGTTACACCAGACTACGATTTGTCTGTTTATTTTTAAAACACTTTTGAGTAGTTTATTACATTATTGTAGATGAGAATATGGATTTGAATATAAAACCATGGGATATTTTGCACTATTATCGTAATGGTTATTTTAACAATAGCTATGCCTTGTTGTATGAAATACTATGATTTTTCTAATAATTATCTCACTTTATGTGTCATAACATGGTAAATTAAACATTCGCATATAACAAGAAAGCTTTGTAAATGTCAATAATCTCAATGTTTATCACATACAGATGATAGGATCCATCAAAACTATAGATGTAAGAATTTTTGCTAATAAAATTATATGTTCTCTGGATTGTATAAACTTCATTATATCTAGATTGTTATTCCTAGTATATATGTCTGCACTACTTTATAATACAATTCAATTTCGATCTCGAGAAAGACTCATTTATTTGTCAGTATGTATATATATGGCTTGCGTTTTAATAGTCTTGTATATACGGGTAAACACATGTGGCTTAGTGTTTACGGTGTTCGGCTAACGACCATAAAGTGTCCTTGTGCAAAGCAATTTATTTCATGATGTTCCAATCAAGATAAATGGTAAAAAAATAATTGTATTTTCAATTCAAAATGCTAGACTTGCCCCCTTCCCTATGTCATTGCATCTCCCTGTGAATTTTGTACACTTGTCTATCGAATTATCAATCACTTGCACGTTAATTTCCCGAGGAAGCTCTTTCGTTTATGATCAACAACTGGAACATTTGTCGTTAGAAGAGACGGAAGCCTAACATCAACAATGTATAATGATAATACTATCATTCATTTCAATATAAAATCAATAATTTCAACCCAATGATCAATAGTAAAGGGGGGATATGGATTGTTTTTTTAATTTTTCATAATTCACAATTTAGAGAGATTTGGCAGATTTTACATTTAGTTTCGATATATTTATAAATATCATAATTATTAAAGAGATCATGGATTGCCGTAGATTGCCAGTATTTGTAAAGCGTCGGACTAAATGCTTAACGGCATATAGTTACGGCTCTTTTCATTCTGAGTTCAAAGACCGCCGAGGTTAGCTTTACCTGTCACCCTCACGTAGTCGATAAAATAATGTTCGAGTAATGCACAGGAGTTTATTTACTCGACTGTCCCCTCCCTCAAA
>CAXHJY010000153.1:20000-37500 GCA_964016885.1 Eledone cirrhosa
GGCAAATCAGAGAGGCCAGTGAAATAGAAATTAGAATACCAAAGCTAAACAGAAAGAATGAGTGGAACAACAACAACACCCAAACAAACAACACTGACCTAAGAGAAGTATAAATAAATAAGTAAATTAAATTAAATAAAATAAGATAAATAAATACATACACAAGCACATAAACCCACACTAGTCACCCAGCAGACACAACACTATACACACTAGCCACACATCACACATAACACTATACACACACGCAAACGCATGCGCAGAGAAGACAAAATAAAATAAGATAAACAAACAAGCAAATAAATAAATAAATATATAGACAGACTGAACAAAAAAATGGCGTAGACATACAACACAACAGGAGGAACAATGAATATAACACCACTGACGATGTTGCAGATGTGCAACGAAAGATTTATGTAAATTATGTAAACTATATATATATGTGTTTGTCTATATTGTATCTGTATTATTTTTGACCGCCGGTCAGTCAATGGCAACATTGAGGACCGAGTAAGTTAGATCGCAGATATGTATATATAAAAGACAGCGAGAAGCGAAAACCAACCAAACAGTGAGTGTGTTCTGTTATTAATTCTGGCAATATTACGCAAATATGACCCTCCCCAAATATAACAATATCTGTTTCGACACACGATTTCATATAAAAAACCTCGCAAAACTAATATAGATATATATATATATATATATATATATATATATATATATATATATATATATATATATATATGTCTGTGTGTGTTGTGTATGTATGTATTTCATAGATTTTCCTAGAATCTTGATCTTAAACCATGTGTTGAAGCAGATACGTCACCAAGATGAATCTGACAATAATTCATACTGCTTGTAATATTCTTTATTTTTTAATTGAATGACTTCTCAAAATATCATATGTCTCTGACCTTCTGATTGACTTCTACATGGCTGCCTGTTCTCTATCTCTTTATCTATTTCTGAATATATGTATATTTATGTATTGCTTGTGGAGGAGACAGAACAAAGAAGTCTCTTTAATGTTTTTTCTTCCCACCTTTCGTCAATATCGTCTGCCTGGTTGATGTAGCGACGTTACGTCTTGCGTCTCTATTGTACTGATTGTCATGTGTTTATGAATGCGTCTGTCTGTGTCCATATGTAGGTATATGTGCGTATTTGTATGTGTGTATAAGTATATATAACTATATATATGTGTGTGTGTGTGCGTGTGTATGTGTGTCTGTGTCTGAGTGTGTGTGTGTGTGTGTGTGTGTGTGTGTGTGTGTGTGTGTGTGTGTGTGTGTGTGTGTGTGTGTGTGTGTGACGGTAGTTTGTTGTTCTTTTTTCTTGTTTTATCATTGCTGTCAACAGCATCATCCATCTTAATGCTTGTGATTTACGTATCAAACTTGTAAATCATTTCTTTGCATCGGATTCCTGTCGTAGTATCGTCAAAATATATCTATCTATCTGCCTGACTATCAACCTATCTCCGTATATATATCTCTCTATCTATCTATCTCTGTATATATATATATATATATATATATATATATATATATATATATATATATATATATATATATAGCTATCTATATATATATATATATAGATATATATCTACGAAGCAATATTTCAATCTCTCTCTCCGTATATATATATATATATATATATATGTATAATATATACATATATATATATATGTATAATATATACATATATATGTATAATATATACATATATATATAATATAAACATATATATATATATATTTATATATACATATATATATATATATAATATAAACATATATATATATATATATATATATATATATACATATATATATAATATATACATATATAATATATACATATATATAATATATACATATATAATATATATATATATAATATATATATATATAATATATACATATATATATATATATATATATATATATATGTATATATATATATATATATATATATATATATATATATATGTGTGTGTGTGCGTGTGTGTGTGTGTGTGTGTATACAGAGAGTGGGAGAGAGATAAGAAGAAGATTTAAGAACATTATACAATGATCCTATTCATCTTAGCTTGTAATGGCTAATGATTTATGAGAAGTGCAGTACATATCTATTGCAGGATCGCTGGTGCCAATATGGGTCAGACAGATTAGCACGCAGACACTGCAGGAGGAATTGTTTTCTGGTTTCGGTGTGGGCCATGTTTCTTTCTTCGACTCATTTGGTTTGTCACATCAGTCCTACGTGTATTGTCGAAACAGCATACAATTGAATCCTGAATCGTGTGTTACTGTGTGGTCAGTGTGGCATGCCTGAAGGGGCATTTTCAAAGACATTTCTTCATTTCATTCGGCAGCTCTCTGTAACTGTGGGACGTGGACTGTTCGCCATAGTATGCAATGCCTCGCAGTTGATGATACCTCACTTGAGAAATCAATGGTCCATCATTGTCATATCTAATTCTTTCTACATTTGGCACAAGGCCAGCAATTACCCAATATATTATTGGTACCTTAGGCAATGTTAACCTCGATGGGATTTGAACTCAAACCGTAAAGGGACGTAACTATGCTAGACATCATGGCGTCCAACCCTCTACTGATACTGCCAATTCACCTCTCTATATAATTGTTTTTACTTTGGGTACAAGGCAAGCAATTACCCAGTGCATTACTAGTACTTTATTTTATGGACCCCGTAAGGATGAAACGCAAAGTTAACCTCGATGGGATTTGAACACAAACCGTAAAGGATGTAACTATGCTAGAAAACATGGCGTCCAACCCTCTACCGATACTGCCAATTCACCTCTCTATATATTATCATGAAGATATAGCTTTGGAATTTCATTGTGGTTCCACCCGTCTGTTCACAACTCAACCTCTTCCACGTTAATTCACAAATCTGATGTTACGTTGATCAGACGTTTGAATTCTCATCAAAGCGGCTGAGGATCCATCATCGTCTTCCAAACTATCAGCTCCCATTCCATTCTCAAACTATACATTGCTACATTCATCGCCTTCTATTAATTTCTTTAGTATGGGGCGGTGAATTGGCAGTATCGGTAGAGCGTAAGACACTATCCTTTACTGCATAGAGTTATGGCCCTTTTCGTTCCCCCAAATTGCTAGCCTGGTGCTTATATAAGAAACCATTCTTATTATTGAGGGTGGTGAATTGGCAGTATCGGTAGAGGGTTGGATGCCATGCTTTCTAGCATAGTTACGTCCCTTTACGGTCTGAGTTCAAATCCCGACGAGGTTAACTTTGCCTTTCATCCTTACGGGGTCGATAAAATAAAGTACCAGTAATGCACTGCGATAATTGCTGGCCTTGTGATAAAAGTAGAAACAATTAATTTCTTTAGTAGAACTGTCAGCTCTTTATTTATTTCGAAGAAAAGTGAGAACATGAATTCGACATGGGTGAGATTTGCTGCCTTCTTGTATTGTACCCACTATCACTCGTGGGTGTATAACATTTTCCAATTTCCCCGTGTAGGAATATGTTTATAAAATCAATCGCTCATGCAATTTAGAATTGGTATTATCCAAAGCATCTGACGAGGTCAGCTGATAATTCAAATTACGCTAGGAATAATATTTTTGTAGTTCCTGTTACATTTCTAATTTCAAGTGCATAATATTCTCACAACATTTTATTGCTTCTAATCAAAATTTAACTAGACATTTCTGAGTGAAACATGTTAAATAGAATAATAGCATTCTAAGTAGATGCTTTGCAACAACTGGAACGAATAATGCTAAAGAAATAAATAAAATGTAAAGCAACAAACAGGAACTACAACAGCAACAAGAAGAGCAATAAACAGTATAAACATAAAACCATCAAACAAGAGAAAAATAAGAATGAAACATAAATATTTGCTAAAATGTATAGTGGTAGAGAATTACGACAAAGTTTAATTACTTTGCAACAGTTAATTGATTCATGGTAATGCAGGAAGTAAAATGGAGCCTGAACTGCGAGAATTTTCTAAGATCTTGGGTGATTATTTCCAACTAATCTTCTAAGTACCTTTCAATTGATAGCATATATATATCACACGCAGATGCGGATTCTTGTATGTGCATATGTATAATATATATATATATGTGTGTGTGTGTGTGTATATATATATATATAATATATATATATATATATGGATCTATATACGTATATATATATATATATATATATATATATATATATATATATATATATATACATATATATATATATACACATATATATATATGTATATATACATATATATACGTATATATATGCATATATATATATATATATATATATATATATATATACATATATATATATATATATATATATACATATATACACACATATATACATACGTACGTATAATGTATATATATATACTTTTGCACACATACATATTGATGTAGAGCTATACATGTATGCATATATGTATGTATGTATGTATGTATGTATGTATGTATGTATATACATTTTTTTGTATGTACGTATGTTTGTATGTATGAGTGTAATCTATAACGTTCAATGTTCTACGTTATTTGCAAATGGATGCAATTTCGAGATTTTCTGATTAATATACACTTAGAAATTATATTCCATTCACAAACATACCCGGAAAGACACACACACACACAAACGCATATATATATATATATATATATATACACACACAAAGACAGAATTATATATATATATATATATATATATATGTGTGTATATATATATATATATATATATATATACACACACATATATATACATTTATTATATATATATATATATATATATATATATATATATATATACACACACATATATATATTTTATATATATATATATATATATATATATATATATATATATATATATATATCCAGTGTAGTAATTAACCATTACTGCATCCAGGATAATTCTATACCTAATATATATATATATATATATATATATATACTTACACATGCATCTAAATATACGTGAGGTAATGCATACACACACACACACACATATATATATATATATATATATATGCATACATACATAACATACATATAAATATATATATGTGTGTTTATGTGCATTAGTAATTGAGTTAGCTTTAGTTATGAAACTAAAACAATATGGAGACGTAGATGTCGCTGCAGTATAGATGAATCAGTGTAATATCAAACACACTGAGTGGATTTATAATTTAATATATAGATGTATCAAATTGGCAACGCAAGTAATAATCATAATACTATTGATTTCAGAATTGTTGCAGTAATATTCTACACGTTAGTGGGTGTGAGCGATAGATTCAATCTGTGTTAAACCTTGGCTTATTATTTTATCTAGTGGCCCCCAAACTGATATTATAACTAAATTGGTAATGTTTGGAGTTTGACCGTAAATCCAAAATGGGGCTGAAATTGCAACTAACCGTCTGGGGTTTGCTTTTCCACGGGTTGACTTTCAAGCTCACTCCGTTATCCCGGTTAATGCAAGTGCGAAATCTTTCATAAATGTTTCGATTACCTCTGCATCTAAGGTGTCCATCAGCACGAAATTGACGTAGTTCTCGTTTGAGTTAACCCATAAGAATAGTTATTTCTACTCTAGGTACAAGGTCAACAATTTGAAGGAGAGGGAAATGTCGATTAAATCGACCCAGTGCATTACTGATGTATTATGTATAGACTCGGTAAGGATGAAAGTCAAAGCTAACCCCGGCAGGATTTAAACTCAGAACGTAAAGATCGAAGCGTGTTGTCCGACGTTCTATCGGTACAGCCAATCCCATAGGAATAATAATATAGAGTGTTATTTAGGAAAATAGCCAACCATTTTAGGTAAGGGAAACAATCTCTTATACCGATCACTGTACTTTAATTTTACTTTATTTTACCGACCTCGAAATGATGGAAAGCAACATACCTCAGTCGTATTTAACACAGAATGTAAAGTACCAGAACAAATAACACAATGACTTATTTCCGATGCCTTAACAGTCCTAGTAATACAATACCTTCGGTAATTATGGCTTCTATTTTAGACACAAGGTCAGCACCCGAGGACTTGATATTGTGTGGCTTCGGTCACAGATGATCAGATATCCAAATTGTGTGTTTGCGTGAAGAATGACAAGTTTGACATTCCTTTGATCAAGAGACTTGCCAGCAGCTAAATATAGCTCAAGATAACATTGTGTACAGTTTAAAACTATGAGTGTGGGCATTAATTTTACTTTCTTTTAACCGGAGGTAAATTCCATTTGCTGTCTTTGTAGGAGTTATTCGGTAAATGATAAATTGTTTGAAAAATTATATTTCTGTAGCTCCGTTATATGTACGAAATACAATATCATTGTTTGAAACTCTGAGATATGTTGAGGCAAGGTAATGTAAGATTAGTGTTGTCAACACTGCCATATTTTGAATTTGAATTTATATCGCATATAATGGAGCAAAACTTTTTTCTGAAAGATTAATAAAAATTTAAATAAATCACTTCATCCAAAGAAATTTTTGAAAATGGGACAGAAATCAATCTATTATTTGTGTATAAAATGTAACCAATAATCGTACTATTATAGCAAGTTATGCAGTTTTCTGCTTATAGCACAACTGGAAAGAATAAGGAACAGTTTTAACTCATTTGAACAACGATGTCAAAGATGTCGGTGACATTTCATTGGATAGCAATTTTGTTTGTAGCAGAATAAATGCGGTGCTCAAGAATGTCGAAGTTGAAATCTAGGAAACTTATTATACAGATTGTTAAATCTACTATATGAGAGACGTATGTTGACATATATTGATCATAAAGTATATTTCGAAGATGTTGTTTTGCGAAGCATGACAAAGCTTCACTACTGACATTATTATCTAAAATAAACATAAACAAATGACAATATTTGTATGACAAAATAGCAATAAAATCCCATTGTATATTGTGATACAGCTGCAGCTCTTGCTCTGGTGATAAGAAAAATGTCTTCTTTAAATTGATGAAGGATGACAATCGTAAATGTTGCTTCTGCAATGTTATAAACAGAGAATATATAGTTGCCAAAAAACGTTTCACTAGTCTTAAATCTAAGTAATAAAAAATATCAACACTCTCAAAACTAATATTAAATCGGATATTCTCTTTAATATACTTTTATGGCGATGACATATTAGAGCTCATAAAATTATTATGACATCAATATAAAATATTTGTCAAAGGGAATAAAGCATACCGAGAAATATTTGATAGTTTTGTTTTCAGTTTTTAACGGACACAGCTGAATTTAAGCTTGTGTTTATACTCGACGTGTACTCTTAACTAAATTCTCAGGGAGAGCCACTGTGACACAAATGTGACATGCCTGGCTCTTTGAATTTCAGGTAAAACTCAGTTTTGCTAGCCACATGAAACAAATTTTCTTGTCCATGGATTAAATACACCGCCAGCAATAGAACACTTGACCATACGTTCTTAAGGAAGGCAACGTATTCAGTAGGTTACGCGCTTTTACTGCATACACAGTGTTTTGTCGGCTATCTTGTTGTTAGGTAACTGATGATATTTTAATTACCGTTTTGGATAATTTGTCTCTGATTAAAATTCTTGATTGTATTTATATAAGATAAATTAGCTTTTTAAATTGATTCATTCAATTATTATTTGATGATCTAGCTAAAGTGGGCATGATATAGCGAGTTGAATTATCTGAATTATAAAACAAGTCTAATAAAGATAGGCAAAGGATCCCTTACTCTTGACGGAATCATAGGGGCATCGTGTTGACACTCAGCATATGTTGGGCAACTTAACCCAGGCAGAGCATATCTCTCTCCATGTCAGAAAAACAATCCCTGTACAGGATTCATATTTTATTTATCGACTTCGAATGGATGAAGGAATGTGTACGCAATGTTGTTATTTTCTACAAACAGTAAAAAACAACAACACGAACAAGAAACAATCGAAGGTGGTTTAAGAGCGACGCTAGGTTAATTCTATTGATCAAGCACCAAGCTCTTGTGTATTTCTCATCAGAGATTATTCTTTGGACTTTCTAAATTCGAACTCAATAATGTAAATTTAAAGTGTTTTAATTTCTAATTAAATTAAAAATTTTGAATTCAAAATTAATTGAAAGATTTCTTCTCAAGAAAATATTATAGTTATCTTGGACATGATGCTTTTTTTATAATCGTATCTGATATAGCTAATGATATCATTGACGATACATACTTACATACATGCATACATACATACATACATACATACACATACATATACATAGATACATACATACATGATGATGGCTGCTCCCTCGATATCGAGTATGCCATTGCACGATATACAATTATTAATAATTATTAATTAATTCCATCGTGCAATGCCTGTGCGTGAAGATATTTTTTTAAGTGAGGAAAGACTGTGCACTGAGCCAATCCCACTCTCTGAGCGACAGTAGCTATAAACCGAAAAGAAGAAAAGATCAACATCATCGGCAACTACTGAGTCGCAGGTATTATATAGGAGTCATCCTGGTTTCCTGAGTTACCTTTTCCTAGAAGAATGCCCTGACAAAGGCTAGGGGGTCTTCACTCCCAGGGGTTTAACCGCGCGATCGGGTGTCCAGCCCGACTATTTCTATGTCCCCGCGCATATACATACACATGCACCCATTTATATACACATATACATATGCATACACATGTACTTGTGTATATACATATTTACACACTTTTGGATGGCTATTGACTCTTATGAGTTCTTCCGCCTTTTGTCAGGTTTTGTTCTTTGTCCTGCAGGGTGTCGCAAATCACCCTCGTCACCAAGTAAACTTGGTGGGGTTGCCGGTCTAGTCGCCAACGACTCGACAATGCGACAGGTTGTACTGGGTTACATGTTACCAGTAGCATCAAGAGTGATCCGACATACATACATACATACATATATACATACATGCATACATACATACATACACCTACATATATACATACATATATATGAATATACATATAGAAATGCATGCAGGCATGCATACATGGAAAATACGTACATAAATACATGTATACAAACATGCATACATAATAGCACACAAATGTACATGAATTTATTTGTTCTTAGTGTTGTTGGTGCATGTATTGAAGTCTCAAATAATGTATGTCTGTACATCATGTGAAACAGGTAAGGACGTCTACTAAATATAGTTTAATTATTAGGCTTTCTATTTAGTAGAGTTGCTGCACGTAAATCACGTTTTGATGTATATAGATATATCATGTTTTTTGCATATATAAACTCGCATATGTGAGGAGATGTCCAAGATTTGAGCCACGGTCATCATGATTGTACATTGAACAGATCAACAATGAAACAATTGTAATATGTCAATAATTGTTTCTACTTTTGGCACAATGGCAGCAATTACGCCAGTGTATTACTGGTACTTTATTTTATGGACCCCGTAAGGATGAAAGGAAAAGTTAACCTCGGCGGGATTTGAACTCAGTCCGTAAAGGGACGCAACTGATTGAGTTCAAATCCCGCCGAGGTTAAATTTGCCTTTCATCCTTACGGGGTCGATAAAATAAAGTACCAGTAATACACTGGAATAATTGCTGGCCTTGTGCCAAAAGCAATATGTCAATAATTGTTTCTATTTTTAGGCACAAGGCCAGCAATTACCCAGTACATTACTGCTACTTTATTTTATCGACCCCGTAAGGATAAAAGGCAAAGTTAACCTCGGCGGGATTTGAACTCAGACTGTAAAGGCACGTAACTTTAAATATGTCAATAATGTTTCTAAATATGCTGCAGCACTGCCTTTCATTCTATTTACTTTTTTTTACATTCTGCACACCCCAGCGCCCTTATCTCTGGAATACAACTCAACAGGTAACGGATCTGGTAGTACCATTGAATGCCCCGAACGGCGAGCCGCCTGTAACTGTATATATATATATATATATATATATATATATATATATATATATATATATATATATATATGTGTGTGTGTGTGTGTGTGCGTGTGTGTGTGTGTGTGTGTGTGTGTGTGTGTGTGTGTGTGTGTGTGTGTGTGTGTGTGTGTGTGTGTGTGTGTGTGTGTGTGTGTGTGTAAAAGTTAAGCAGAAATAATAACACACTAGGAACAGTATATGGTAGGAATAAATTAGGTTAAAGCTTGTAATATCAGAAAGTGGGTCTTAACGTTTCTGATGCTAGTCCTTCATCAGAAGCAAGACTGAGAAATTAGAAAGATTGAAGGGACAGGTGGCGTGAAATTGAAAAAAATATTTTTAGAGAAAAATAACAGGTCCATTCATGTTGCCGTCTTTTAGAATGGAGCTGGCGGAGAAAAGATTTGAGATTGGTTATGTTGAAGGTTGGTTGGGAGTGAAAAATAGACGGGTGAGAAGAATGTGGTTTAACAAATGTATAGTAGAGGAAAAGTGATAGAGAGTCGTGGTATAATGAAATAATTGTTTCTACTTTTGGCAAAGTTAAGATCGGCGGCATTTGAACTCAAAATGGAAAGGGCCGTAACTTTATTCTTCAAAGCATGGCGTCTGACCCTCTACCGATACTGCCAATCCACCGCTCATGGTATAATGAAATAATTGTTTCTACTTTTGGCACAAGGCCAGCAATGACTCAGTGCATTGCTGGTACTTTATTTTATCGACCCCCGTAAGGATGAAAGGCAAGGTAAACCTCGATCGGGATTTGAACTCAGACCGTAGAGGGACGTAAGTATGCTGGAAAGCATGGCGTCCGACTCTCTACCGATACTACCAATATCAGTGATAGGAAAAGTTTTCCTGGTGGAAGTTCCGATAGACCCCGTGTGTCTATGTATGTCTCTGTGTCATTACATAATTTATTCACAATTATAAATACGACATTTATTTCTTGTCTACGTTAATAATTGAAGAGCCCTCATGCTATAAACTTCAGTTCATTGGGATTTCTGTTCTACTAACTTTCTACTTATTCAGTATTATGTCGTAACATTGTCGCCGTGTCATCTCTTATGTAACTATAACTAACGTTGTACAAAATCGTTGCGACCTTCATAAAATGGGAATTATTCACAAATACGCGTGTGTTCATTCATATGCTCCCGTACACACACATTGATGTACGTATGTACAAACACAAACACACATATATATATATATATATGTATATATATATATACATGTATATATATATATATATATGTATATATATATATATACATGTATATATATATATATATATATACATGTATATATATATATATATATATGTATATATATATATACATGTATATATATATATATATATACATGTATATATATATATATGTATATATATATATATATATATATATATATATATACCTAAATATAAATATGTATACGTACATACATATATGTGTACAGACGTACAGTAGTATGTATATATATATATGTATGTACGTATGGGTTTACCGAACATTTATTATAATGTTCGGTTTGTTTGTAAACAAACAGCCTGAATTACGCCGTACATTGCTCGGCAACCATCGTCGTATGTATACATACTTATATTTAGGTATCAGCCGTACTAAGATTGAGAAATGAAATTTCATTTCATTCTTTTCCATTTATCGTTTTCGATATGCCCGGCCGACTAACTCACTCGATATGCAAATTAGGCTGCTCAGCCGTTAATATGCATGAGGAAAGTATATACTTTCAAACGTTCAATCATCTGACAGAAAGGTATACGATGCTGACGATAGCTAATAAGCTTGAAACTAGTACATTGTTCCTGTGTCAGTGTTGAACAAAAGGGCGACGATGGTTGCCGAGCACTGTACGGCGTAATTCGGGCTATTTGTTTACAAACAAACCGAACATAATAATAAATTTTCGGTAAACCCATACGTACATATATATATATATGTGTGTGCATGTATGTATATATATACATACTACTCTACGTCTGTACACATATATGTATGTACCTATATATATATATATATATATATATAACATTATATATACTGTTTGTTGGTTTGCATGTATATACGCATACACATTCAACATATATACATTAACACCACTCACACACACACACAGAACCACACCACACACACACACATTCATTTAGAAATTTACTGAAAAATCTATATTAAAAAAGTAAACCTAAATTTCATTTTAGTTAAACTTATCTGCAATCTCTGGTTTTCTGAGGAAATAATTACGTGTGATAATCAGTATGATTACTGCTTTAATTACTTTTGAATCGTTGGGAATTGACTAAATATTCAATCATTATAGTGTTCTGCTTCTGCTTTCGTGTAAATACTTGCTTAATATTCTCACTTATGATAAAGTTTCGCTTAGAATCTAAACTATAATAAAGGACGGTTTGCGGTACTTGTACGGTTTTTTTTTTATCCCGTTAGTAAAATAAGTTGGATTAATTTGAATAAATAATTGTTTCTACTATTGGCACAAGGCCAGAAAATTACCCAGTACATTACTGGTACTTTATTTTATCGACCCCGTAAGGATGAAAGGCAAAGTTAACCTCGGCGGGATGAATGAATATTACATAATTTATCTACTAAATTTCGTAAACAAAAATAATTTCGTAAAATTAAATAATTTAAAATTGACTTCTTTTCAAAGTGGCACTTCCGGTATATCTTTGCCACCACCACTTCAACTACCATATATATAGAAAGAGAGAGTGTGTGATGTCAAGATTTCCGGTGGCGATCACTTAAATAAACATACTCATTTTAGGTCACTAATTTTCTTCTAATGCAGTTTATATATAATATCGTCTTTTTTTAATGCATCATGGATTAGGTTACTGATTACATAAGACAGTGTAACAGCGTCTTCGTTCAATTTCTGTTTATATTGTCAATTTCTGTTTATATTGTCAATTATATTGTTTATATTGTCGATTTTATTTGATGTATCATATATACATGTACATATACTTGCGTATAATATCAATATATACACTACACATGCTAGCAGAAAACCACCCGAAGGTTGGTTTTTCTGCTAGTTTCATTAAATATTGGGGAAATTTTGAATATATATAGAGATGCTAGCATTATAATTATGCGTGTACACTAGATGCGCAGACGTGTCTGTGTTATTAAGGAGTTTGCTTTGCAATATCGGGGTTTCTTTATTCGGTTCCGCAACGTGGCAAATTTTCCTGTGTTTCCTATAATTGTTTCTACTTTTGGCACAAAGCCAGCAATTACCAGTGCATTACTGGTACTTTATTTTTTCGACCGCATAATGATGAAAGGCAAAGTTAACCTCGGCGAGATTTGAACTCAGAATGGCAAGGGCCGTAACACTATGCTGCAAAGCATGGTGTCCGACCTTCTACCGATACTGCCAATCCACCTCCCCTTATAATAGCCTCGAGTTGATCAATGTTTTGTGAGAGGAATTGTTTGGGCGGGAAAATGTAGCGTATTGGCAATATCTGTAGAACATCGGACAACATGCGTTGCGGCATATAGTTAGAAGCCTTTACATTTTCAAATTAAATCCCGCTGTGCTTAGTTTTGTTTTTCATTCTTACGGGGTAGATCAAATAATGTACCAGTAAAGCACTGAGATCGATTTAATGAACTTTCGACATCCTTTCTAATTGCTGGGTTTGTGCAGAAACAATTATTTGGGCGGAAAGTGTGGAAGATCATTGTATGTTTGTCTGTGTGTCTGTCAGTCTTTTTGTCAGTATGTATGTATGTATATATGTATGTTCGTATATATGTATGTTTGTATATATGTATGTTCTTCTGGTTTTATAATTTCACAAATTTCCAGTAGAGCGAGAGTCGGTTTCTAACAAAGACACAAGTCTGTCTCATTGGATTTTACACAACATCAACTAGGTAGATATGTATGTATGTATGCATGCATGTGTAGACATGGATGTTATTGTATGTGTGGATGTGGATGTTTTGAGTTGTATGTGTGCATGTGTATATGCAGTTATTAGATGCAACATTTTTGAAATCTTTTACATATTTTTACTGTTCCATTAATGGATTGTACTTGTAATTTCCTAACTAGTTGTGTTCTTTCTGTTCCTGTGAAGCTTAGCTTCTCAAGATTTGTATTGAAGCAGTTACTAACGTACCCCAGTGCCCCAATAATCACAGGCATAAATCTGAAGGTGTAATCAGGGTGGAGTAGCAGCAGATTCCTCATCAGTTCTGCATAAATATTCTCCTTTTCGCTAATCTTTGATATTATATTGGCATCTGCTGGGCAGCTAATTTCTACTACTGTGCATGCTTTCTTCTCCCTGTCCCATATAATAATATCTGGTCGGTTATGACTGAATTTTATTGGGGATTTTAAGGAACATTCCACCAGTACTCTTTCATATTATGTACATGGATGTCTTCCACATTGTTGTAGCTTTTAATGTGTTTATTATCGGTTTTTTTTTACGGATTGCATTGTATAGTGTTTTGGCCACAACATGATGCCTCATAGCTAGATAGTACTGCGATGACATCTTTGGACAGCTGCTGCTGAAATGGGTGATACCTTCGATGTTAGTTCTGCAGAGTCTGCACTTGTTATCACATCTAGGTGTTTTGACTGCATCCCTATCTCTTTTGTGAATCAGGTATTTCGTGTTAATTTCCTGTTCTTGGATTGCAAAAGCGTATCCTTCAAAGTGGGAGCCAATATAGTGGTTGTTGGTCCAAGATAGACTACTATCCTTATCTATATTACTCTCACTCTGGAGCTTCTCAGCAACATGTATTTATGTAGTCATATATGTATGTACATATGTATGTATGTAGTTATGTATGTATATTTATATATGGATGGATGTATGGATGTATGTATGTATTGCTTGGTGAGAATGGTTATTTTGGACAAGCTCCGTTGAGAAAAACAAGACCCCTGAAACGGCCGAGGATCTCGGGAGTATCAATGGCCGTCGAATAAAGTTTTTTCTTGTCCTGGTGGTGGTGGTGGGGGAATAAGACTCCTAGTCTTCTTTAAGACATCTCTCTAGGGCAATGTTACTCTCATATAGAACCTGCGACTTCGTTTGCATCCAATGATGTAGACCAGTTCTTCTTTTTGGGTATATGCATTCAATGTTTAGAGTGAGATTGTCCCCATGCAAAGCCTTTTATTCCCTTAAAGAAGCTTCAAACACAGGGATCGCTTGATATGTGACATTCTCTCTGATGCATGGGAATTGCTGGTCATAGAGAAGTCCCTGGAGGAACCAAAAAGCTAGGTCTATGATATTCATACTTAAATATCAAGCGATGACTTTACACGAAATCGATTTGCAGCCCTCTTCATCATGTATGTATGTATAAATGTGTGTATGCACGTACGTATGTATGGACCCCTAGCCTTTGTCAGAGCATTGTTCTAGGAGAAGGCAACTCAGGAAAATGAGATAACTCCGATATAAAACCTTCAGCTCAGTAATTACCAATGATGTTGATCTTTTCTTCTTTTCGGGTTAAAGCTACTGTCGCTCAAAGAGTGGGATTGGCTCAGTGCACAGTTTTCCTCACTTTAAAAAATATCTTTACGCAGGCATTGCACGATAGCGTTACGTGGGTTGATAAAAATAATGTTTCAGTAAGGCACTGGGTCGATTTTATCGATCTACCCTTCTCCCAAATTGTTGGCCTTGTGCCTAAAGCAGAAACTATTATTAGTAAAAAATAATAGTAATAATGATAATGGTAATAAAATGATGGAAGTGATGAGGAAGTAAAATGTGAAAGAACATTGAAATGAGAGAGAAAGGGTACGATGTGGAGAGGATGAATGATAGGGGTTGGGGGCAGAATGAAACCATAACTAATAATGAAAAATGAAACAATTCTCATAATATTGAAAATAATTGAATATAAATCGATAATTTAGAAGCATCTTCGATAAGGCTGGCCAGGCTTTCATTTCCTTTCATGTAAATCGTCGGTGTATTTCAGAACTGTAATAAATTTTCTTGTCTTTGTACGTAATCTATGTCTTTCTGTAAAGGTTTGATCGAATTAAAAATCGATATTACGCAGACTAAATGATCAGATGCTGGACAAAATTAAAATAGTGTAATTTCTCATAACTTCCTCAGATTACCTTATGGATTCTCACCGAATTATATTTGCCTTTCAAACTTTCAGGGGTCGTTAAACTATAATCAGTACTAGATACAGGGCTGCACGTATTCCTACCGCTAGGTAAGTTAGCTAAATTTCCTAGCTGTCGGAACACGTGCAACCCTGTTGCACGTGTTCCTGCGGCTAGTACTAACTTTAATTGTAGGAATGGGGTTGACTTCCACCTATCCGGTAAATGTCTCTCTAGTAACTGTCTACAAATGCAAGGTTGAAACACCCACGTCCCGTAGGGCCTACATAGTTTTAACCGCCAGTAGATTCAAGCAGCGTCTTTATATGCACACCCATTCTTTTCTTAATCCTTTAAGAAGGAATATTACGACACTTTCAGCTTATATCTGCAGTCTAAAAGACAACCACACCCAATATAGGTTACACTGGGATATCCTAGCTGAGGCTAGATCGTATAACGGAAATAAAAGACCATGTGACCTCTGCGCCGCTGAAGCCATGGAAATACTCTACGCCAATGACCACATCCTAAACAAAAAAATCTGAGGCAATTTCGGTTTGTAAACATAAATTGCACAAATCTTTCCTGTACTACAGCACCACTTTATACCCTAACGGATAGTACGAATTATACGCGGATAATTTACGTTTGATGTGGTAGCTAAGTATATTTTATGTTTACGAGTATATCATTACTTATTTGTATAGGTAAGTATATATTACCTGTATATTTTGTGAAGGTACGTATATTTGCTTGTATTTGTTATAGGTGTATATATTATATTATATATACTGGGCGCTGGATTAGCAGTATCGGTCGAGAGTTGGACGCCATGCTTTGCAGCAAAGAGTTACGGCGCTTTATAGTCTGAGTTCAAATCCCACCGAGGTTAACTTTGCCTTTCATCCTTACGAGGTCGATAAAATAAAGTACCAGTAATATACTGGTATAATTGCTGGCCTTGTGCCAAAAGTAGAAACAATTATATTATATATACTGGTACATGTGTATATGGCTATGTGTATACATGAGTTTATGCGGGTTTGGACGTATGTAGGGTGTGTGTATATGTGTACTTTGTGTTTTGGTTGACGTTCGCTTTGCGAACATATGTGTATTTACACGTGGTTATGTGTGTGCGCGCGTTATATACGTATTTTTGTCTGTATATTTATATACGTTTATATAATTATATGTATACACGCACACACAGACATATATATATATATTTATATATGTTTTTATGTGTATTTGGTGTATACATTCGTATGTGTGTGGGTACAGGCGTTGCGTGGGTTTTTGTATGTGCGCGCGTGTTTTTGTGTACGT
>CAXHJY010000154.1:0-12500 GCA_964016885.1 Eledone cirrhosa
CATCAATAATGATAATAATGATTTCTACTATAGGCACAAAGCCAGCAATTTGGGGAGAGGAGAAAGTCAATTAAACTGACTGGTACTTTATTTTATTGACCTTGAAAGGACGAAAGGCAAAGTTAACCTTGGTGGAATTTGAACTCAGAACGTAAAGGTCTGTAACTTTATGTCGCAAAGCTGGTTGTCTGATGTTCTATCACATCTAATTTAGGCACAAAGCCAGCAATTTGATAGGCATGGGAAAGTTGATTATATCACCTACAGTACATGACTTAATTTATTTTATTGATGCCAGAAGGATGAAAGGTTAAGTTGACCTTGGCAGAATTTGAACTCCAATCATAAAGGGCCAAACTAAATACCACAAGGCATAGTGTCTGAGAACTCAAATCATTCTGTCAGTCTAACGCCCTTAATCATTCATCATCATAATTTTATGTCCACTTTTCCATATTTGCATGGGTTGGACATGTCCACTCTAGCACAGCTTGCCTCCACTTGTGTTCCTTCATAACAGCTCTCTGTACCTGAAAGGGAATGTGTGATCACTTGATGATCATCAAGAGGGTCTTGCTCAAGGCATGGTTAGTGCTAGTCCTGTTTATGCAATCATTTTTAATATTGTAGGTTCTGTTAGTCAATAATAATTCTTTTTAACATTAACACAATGCCAGTAATTTGGGGAAAGGGTAAGTTGAATATGTTAACTCCCAGTACTTAACTGATATTTATTTTATCGACACATGAAAGGTGAAGTTAGCCTTGAAGGGATTTGAGCTCAGAACATAGAAAGTTGTAACTAAGTACTACAGCAGACATGTCAAACACACAACCCTTTACAAGCACACCTGTACAAGCACACAAGCTGTAAAAGCCTTTGTGCAGGCCTGCACAAAGGCTTTTACAGCACGAGCATGTTTTATCTTTGTAATATAAAATTAAAAAAATTAGTTGTAATTCGTGCAATTAGTTGTCATGTGTGGCCCTCAGACAACACATATGTGACCCATGTGGCCCTTGGGGAAGCCTCAGTTTGACATGCCTGCCATACAGCATATTGTCTGACACTCTATTGATACTGCCAACCCTGTGCTAGTCAATAATAATGATAATTGTTTCTTCTTTTGGCACAAGGCCAGCAATTACCCAGTGCATTACTGGTACTTTATTTTATCGACCCTGTAAGGATGAAAGGCAAAGTTAACCTTGGCGGGATTTGAACTCAGTCAATAATAATGATAATGGTTTCTGATTTAACCTCAAGGTCAACAATTTTGGGTGAAGGGAAAGTTGATTAAATCGACACTGGTACTTTATTTTATTGGCTCCGAAAGGATGAAAAGCAAAGCCAATCTCGACAGGATTTGAACTCAGAAAGTTGTAACTCAGTTCCACTCAACATTTTGTCTTGATACTGCCAATCCATTGCTCTGTGTTAGTCAGTAATAATAATAATTATAATTTTTCATTTTATTACATTCTTAATTAATTATATGTAAACACCCATTTAAGTTATTTGATTTTTTTTTTTTTTTTTTTCTTTTTTTTTTTTTTTTTCTTTCACATAGCAGGAAGATGTAGTAATATTTCCAGTTGGAATAACTCAGTCACTTTGGTAACTGTTAATGAGAAATGCTTGACAACTTGTGATACACCTAGCTTTAATAACTTTCTATTGTCCTACATTTTTTCTTTATCTCTTCACCAGGCAAAGGCAAATTAATGAGATAAACTATTGCACTGACTGTTGTTATATAATCCAATCAGTTTAGCTAGAAATTATCCAAACAGTTCTGAATCTGTCTTCGATAAATTTTATAATGAATTTATTTATTATTTTATTCTTAGTATACCCTACACTTTGGTGTTATTACACTTTTACTAGTTTCAGTCATTAGACTGCGGTCTTGATTAAGTCAATCCTCTTGACCCTAGTACTTACTTTTTGAAGACTGGTACTTATTTTATTGGCATTTTTTGTTGAACTGCTAAGTTACTTGACATAAGCACACACATGGCACAAATGTAAAACTAAATATGCTTACATACAAGCATCTTCATCATCAGCCTTATTGTCATCATTTTTACACACACCTTTCTGTGTTGGCATAGGTCTGGACGGGATGGTTTATGTTAACACTTTATAGTCAGATGCTCTCCCTGATGCCAACTCTTTTAATAAACTCTTATGACATGCAGGAATACAGTATACCTACTCTAAAAACCAGATACATATGGCATACACACGCACATATATCATCATCATCATCATCATCATCACCACCATTTAATGTCCATGTTTCCACGCTGGCATGGGTTAGATGAGTTATCTTGTTGTGAGCAATGTCAGGTCAGGTGACCATGTTTTGCTCATATTTACATAACAATATGTTAAGTTGTAATCTTAGTCATGAAATAATTAATAAAGTTTGTACATCCTTCAAAATTCTTCATTAATTAATTGAGATAATATGTAATTCATTCGGAATATTGTCACGAAAGGGTTAATGATAGGGCTCCAGGCATATGTACAGTATAAACCATTATGAAGGTTTGCTGTGGCAACGCTTTTGCCATTTTGTCCATAGGGCACATATGAAATATATTGTCCAGCCAAGAGCACAGAGTTTGTTCCCTCCTCATGTCTCCCCCTTTTTTTCCCCCATTTTCTCTATTTTTTTTGTCATTAAGGTATTATGGACTTATTTTAAATAAGAGTAATTCTATTAGTGTGAATAATTAGAAAGATTTAAAAGCTGTATACAAAATATTTCATATAGTAGTTGTAATCTTACGTTCTAGACTGAAATTAAGCCAATATTTTACACAGAGGCTGTCTGTGAATATTTAAGCATTTAATTTTAATTTTTTTCAATTGTCATAATCATCATTACTTGATGTCAACTTTTCCATGTTTGCATGGGTTTGATGGATCCTTTTCAGCTCAGCATCTCTCCACTAGTTGCAATCCTTTGTCATCTCTTCTGTGAGTTTCAGAGATTTGAGATCAACTTCTGTCCATGTCTTCCTCTACTTTGGCTTCCTACCACTGGGATTTCTTGGCACTTCTTCATCCAGCGATCATCATCCATGTGCATCACATGTGCCACTGCAGTTTGATAACTCTTTTGAAAGCTAATTTTTTAGTGTTTAATCTTAAGTATATGTTAGCTTTAGTTACTGCTGTGACCTAATCCATGAACTAGAGCCCTACTTCCCAAATTTTGTCTCAGAAACCTTATATGATTTTACAGAAACTGCAGAGACCTTTTACAATTTTCCTCAAAAACACAAAACCCATACCTTTATCTTTTCAGACAACCACCATCATCCTAATTGTAATAAGACATTAACTCTTTGATTACCACATTTTTTTAATGAAAGACTGCCTATGATTTTCAAATAATTATGAGAATTTGCTTGTTATTAAGCTGGAGTTTGGAGCATAACTTAAAGGTTTTTAGATAAATATAAACACTTTAAACTAAACAGTTTTGCATCACAGAATCAGGGCCAATTTTAGGCAATTTGGTATCAAAAGGGTGTAATGAAACAAAAATTTGTTTAGAGAGAGAATTTATTCATATAAAAGGTATAAATAATAGTTGTTTTATGAAATTCTAACAAAAGACGCTTCATGTCATGGGACCCCAGGATGGCTTTGTGGAAATCTCAGGGTCCTCAGAACCCTCATTTGGAAACACTTGACTAAAGAATATTTTGTGTAAAAGGCATTATATGTAGATGAAGTGAGTGCTTAGTGGGATACCATGTGAATCTAATGGATACACTTAGTGTAGATTATTTTCTTGACTTATCATAGGTGCAGGCATGGATATGTTAAGGAGTGTTTTGCAATCACATGATTTCAGGTGCACTCTCATTGTATGGCACTTTCTGTTATAACCTCAGTTTGACCAATGACTTGTGAGTGAAATTTGCTACATGAGAACTGTGCAGCAGCCTTGTGTATATATGTGTATATGCATGTGTGTGTGTCTGTATCTGTGTTTGTTTATGTCCTATGTGTTAGTAGTTTGACAAAAAGAGATCAATACAATAAATACCAAACTTTAAAAAAATAAGTATTGGGATAGATATGATCAACTAAATCATATTCCTTAATCAGTCTAATGACTAAAACCAATAAAAGAAGAATCTATCTGGTCTTGACTTAGAAGATGGACATAACATTTTAATAATATTAACTGTAATGTTTTACACTCTGACATTAAAGCATTCTACTAGATATATCATTGGTCTTTAACTTCTGATAGAGTTTTAGGAGTGTTGTAGTGATATATGGTATGTCTTGGCATTTAAATTGAGTACTACCAGAGGAAGAGTGAGAAAGAGGGGGAGAGGAATAATTTACCCGTCCTTGACTTATACTTTATCGACCTCGAAAGGATGAAAGGCAATGTTGACCTCAGTGGGATTTGAACTCAGACCACAGAGAGCCAGAACAAGTACCGTAAAACCTTTTATCTGTTAGCTCAAATGACTCTGATTACCATTTGTTGAACTGACTACTTCAAAATCTCAGACAATGTTTTTCAAAGTAAAATACTTTCACTATCATATGTCACCTATTTCAACTACCAGTCTACTGCAGTCGTCTCACCTTTCTTTACAGCATGTGCTATTTCATTTTACAGATGCTGGGGATTGCTTGAAAGGCTTGTGTGTGTGTACACACACACACACACACACACACACACACATATGTTTCTAGTCCATGGAATAAAATATAGTGCAAACAATATATATATATATATATATATATACAATATATATATATATTTTGAATATATATATATACACACAATCATCATCATCATCATCATCAACTTTTAACGTCCGTGTTCCACGCTTGCATGGGTTTGGACGGGGGTAGTCCCACTTGAGGCAAGAGTGATTGTCTTGCTCGCATAGGACTGTCTGGCAGGTTTTCTACAGTTGGATGCCCTTCCTAACACCAACCACATTTATAGTGTGGGTCTGGGAGGTTTTTACCGTGTTGCCTACACGGCCACATTACAGCGTGGACTGTGTGTTTTTTTGTCGTGACACCTACACGATCTCATTTGTTTCGGCCTGGATGGTGTGGCACCAACATAACTTTACATAGAACGGGGTGGTGTGGATGGGGTGGGGGTGGTGGTGGTGAGACGGGGGGGTATTTTGTTAGAGATGCCTACTGGCTGTAGTAGGTTTTACTATGTATTTAGGTAAGGCGGGTCTTCTCTGTTACTGAGTACCGCCAAAGGTCTCGGTCCAGTGACATTGTCTTGGAGAGGTGTAAGTGTGTGAGGTCGGAGTTTATCAGCTCGTCCCAGGTTTTTCTAGGTCTGCCTATTCCGTGGCTACCGTTTATCTTTATTGCCCTGCACTTTGTTATACAGCTGTCGACTTTCATGCGCATCACGTGTCCATACCAACGTAGCCTTCTCTCGAGTAAACAACATCTGATATATACACAATATATATATATATATATAATATTAAGGATACTATTTATAGTTATGTATATTTTAAACTATAAACAGGGAAGGTCAGTAATTTATTACTACCTTATTACCAGTAAGATAAATAGCTCAATGTAATAACATCAGTTGTTCTACAGAGCAGTTATATAGAATTCACAAGAATCAAAGCATTATACTATCAAAGCATTATACTATACTATACTTGTACAGCAATTCAAATTTAAAATCAAAATTAAAATTAAAATACATGCTGCAGATAACACAGATAATGCATTATCTGTGTTATCTGCAGCTAATATTTTAATTTTGATTTTAAATTTGAATTGCTGTACAAGTATAGTATAGTATAATATATGTCACTCCACTGTACATCAATATATATATATGTATCTGTATGTCAATTATATGTACAAGCATTGAAAAATGCTCCGAAGACTCGAAGCCTAGGTTTGGATGAAACAATTGTAAGTGAATAAATGCTTTGAACATAGCTTTGATTCTTGTGAATTCTATATATATATATATATATATATATATATATATATATATATACAATATATATATTTGTGAGAGCTATACAAGCCATGTATAAAGAAACAGTCAGCAAGGTTAGAATTAACAACGAATATAGTGAAGAATTTAGTGTAAAAGTTGGCGTTCATCAAGGCTCTGTCCTTAGCTCCTTCTTATGTATTATTGCCCTTCAGGCTATAACAGAGGAGTTCAAGACCGGCTGCCCATGGGAACTCCTATACGCAAATGATCTAATGCTCATGGCTTAATCAATGGCTGAACTAGAGAAGAAATTCCAAACATGGAAGCATGGCCTAGAATCAAAAGGCCTTAAAGTTAACTTGTCTAAGACTAAAGTTCTAGTTTGTAGAAAGGAAAATGGGGCACAGGTACCCCCAGGGAAATGGCCATGCTCAGTGTGTAGGAAAGGAGTAGGCAGAAATTCCATTTTATGTCCCAAATGCAAAGTATAGGTACATAAAAGATGTAGTGGGATCACAGGTAAACTATCTAAGAACGTAAACTTTATATGTGGCCAATACTAGGTGCAATAAGTAGCAAGTGCCCACAGGATACTGGCTCCTTCTATTGCCCAGATGGTTCTATAGAAATAGTAGACACATTCCGTTACTTGGGTGATGAAATCAGCAGTGGTGGAGGGTGTTCTGAAAGTACAGTAGCCAGAGTCAGAACGGCGTGGAAAAAATTCAGAGAGCTTATACCGCTGTTGGCCACAAAAGGTTTCTCTCTAAAAATGAAAGGCAGATTGTATGATGCCTGTATACGAACAGCAATGCTACATGGCAGTGAGACATGGGCATTACGTGCAGATGACCTGTGTAGACTGGAAAGGAACGAAGCATGCATGCTCCGTTGGATGTGTAATAGTAATATACGTGAACGGCAAAGCATAAATGAACTAAATGAGAAATTAGGAATAAGAGGGATCAGATACTGTTTACTTGAGAGAAGACTACGTTGGTATGGTCACGTGATGCGCATGAAAGACGACAGCTGCATAAAAAAGTGCAGGGCGATCAAAATTGATGGTAGTTACGGAGTAGGTAGACCCAGAAAACCTGGGATGATCTGATAAATTCCGACCACACACTTACACCTCTCCAAGACAATGTCACTGGACCGAGATCTTTGGTGCTACGCAGTAATACAGAAGACCCGCCTTGCCTATGTACAAAGTGAAACCTACAGTCAGTAGGCACCTCTTAACCAAATATACACCCCAATCTACTACCCCTACCCTATCCTCCCACTCCCACCAACAGCACGAGAAAATGAGATCGTGTAGGTATCACGACAAAAAAAACACACAGTCCACACTGTAATGTGGCCGTGTAGGTAACACGGTAAAAAGTTCCCAGTTCCACAGTGTAAATGTGGTTGGTGTTAGGAAGGGCATCCAGCCGTAGAAAACCTGCCAGATAGTCCTATATGAGCGAGACACGGTTACCCGACCAGCCTTGCCTCAAGTGGGATAACTCCCGTATAACACATGCTAGCGTTGAAAATGGACGTTAAATGAAGATGATGATGATGATGATATATATATATATATACACACACACAATATATATATATATATATATATATATACACAATATATATATGGAGGCACATGGCTTAGTGGTTAGAGCATTGGCCTTGCAATCGAAAGGTTGTGAGTTCAATTCTCAGACCGGGTGATGTGTTGTTTCCTTGAGCAAGACACTTTATTTTACATTGCTCCAGTTTACTCAGCTGTAGAAATGAGATGATAGGACTAGGGTCCATATCATTCCACTGCAAAGTGGTCGTGGAGGTGCAGATGTAAAATGAAATGATGATGAAATGATGATATATATACACAATATATATATATATATATATACACAATATATATATATATATACACAATATATATATATATATATATATATACACGCAATATATATATATATACAATATATATATACACGCAATATATATATATATATATACAGTATATATATATATATATACAGTATATATATATACACACAATATATATATATATATACAACTACTATATATACAACTATATATATATACACTTCCCACTGTCTCTCTTTCTCCCCCTCCACAGCGAAATGGACTGCATGCAGGAAAAAGGTGAAATCAGGAGTCAACGAAACTGGTCAAAGATGGAACTGGCGGTTTTGATCAAGGGGGGGGGGGACCATGGCTGATGGGTCTCCACCAAGCAAAAAGATGGCGGAGAACCTGAAGAGCAGATAGAGAGAAAGAGAAAAGAAATTGAGAAGGCGTATGTTCTCATAGCGCCACATATGGCGATGCTAAGCCGTGGCCTCAGGGAGGAGAAAACCGAAGGGAGGGATGAGGAGAAGGAGAGGGAAAAGGAAAAGGAGGAGAGCACAAGCACGGACCTGAAAGAAAATGATATACCCTCCGCCACAGGCAGGGAGGGCAGGCCGGGCAACCAACAAGCTAAGGGCAAAGGTGAAAAGCGAAATCACCTTCCAAAGGAGAACCAAGCGCAGAGGGACCAGTGGACAACTGTTCAAAGGAAGAACAGAAAGCACCGAGACACTGGGAGCAAAAAACCCCAAGTAATGTGCAAGTTTTTCAAGAACGGGACATGCTGGCATGGAGAGACAGGGATGGGATGCAGATTCGCCCACCCTAGGTCTCAAACGAACTATGCCCATCATACTTGCGCAACATGCCCCAGCCAAAGCCGAAATAAGCCGCTCCAGAAGTATGCTGATGTCGCGCGTGCCGCACCAACAAGGAGAAGGCACGCACATGCCGACGAGATACAGATGGCAGCAGCAGATCAGAAAAATTTTTTAGTGATGGCAGAGAAGATTGTGGGACAGCTGACCTGGCTGCATCGTCTCCAGAGCCAGGGTCATCCACACCAGCACTCGAGACCACCGCAGTTAAGGGACCCAGAGTGGCCGCCGCTGACACCAGACCAGGTGTCATACCGACAGCCATTACTGGCACCCCAAAAGTCACACCAGTGCTGCTGCTGAATGTCAGAGGCCTGGTGAAACTCAGCAACATGAGTAAAATTTCCTACTTGGGAGACTTAGCCATAAGCAATCAAGCACTATGCATGGCACTAACCGAAACGCACCTGACAAGCAGTATAGCAGATGCAGAAATACATATACCAAAATATACTGTATTTCGTTCGGACAGGAAGGAGAGAACTCATGGTGGGGTTGCTCTGTATATCCGTGAAGATGTCACACCAATTGTACTGTTGACACATTCAAACTCAGTCTGTGACACACTGATAATACATATGAAGCAACTACAGACAGTAATATGTGTCACATATCGGCCGCCCGATGCCCCCAGTCATGAGGGTAAATTTGAGGATAGCCTAAGTAGGATAGAAGAGGTCCTTGACAAACTGGACCAGGGTCTCAACATCCTACTGCTGGGAGACTTCAACCTACCAAAGGTCAAATGGCCTGAGGGCCACCTCCTCCCTGGAATGACGTCAATAGAACAGAGACAGATGGAATCCCTGCTGGCCCTCACACACAGGCTGTTCATGGAGCAAGCAATACTCCTCCCAACAAGAGGCGAAAATGTCCTGGACCTCTGTTTTACAAACAACGAAGTGCTCATCCACAATGTAAAGGTGACACCAACAATTCTCTCGGATCATAACTTAGTAGAGCTAATGATATGTGGTCCAAGAGAACCAACAGAGACAAAACCACCAAGAAGCTCCGGGACGCTATCCAACCTTAACTTCTACAAGGCTAACTGGAAAAAGATTAAGAGTGAAATCCAGAAGCAAACATGGAGTGAAAACACCGCCACACAAGATACTAACACACAATTTCAACACTTCATGACAACGATACACACCATATGCAAAAAGTGAGTCCCGGAGAAAGAGGCAAACAGACACAAAAATCTTATTCCCAGAGATAGGAAAATCCTTATGAGACGTAGAACTAAACTCTCAAACCAGTTGAATAGTCAACAAAACAAAAACAAGAAGGAATCCTATTTGAAACGTGCACTACTTGACACCGAGATTGCACTCAAACTTTCACATGAGAATGAGAGGGCAAAGAAAGAGAACAGGGCCATAGAAAACATTAAAACAAACCCTAAGGCCTTCTTTAAATTTGCAAAAGAAACTGCCTCAGTACACTGCAAGATTGGGCCACTCTTCCACACGGACGGTTCATTAACCGAAAATCCCCAAGAGATATGTGAAATACTGAACGAACAGTACAAAAGTGTCTTCACATGTCCACTGAGGCACATGCAAATAACGAAGCCAGAGGAGTTCTTTGATGCCACAACACTACATCAAGAAATGGCAACCATCAACCACATAGACATAACGGAGGAGGATGTGGTGTACGCCATTGATGAAATTAGAACAGACTCGGCTGCTGGACCTGATGGATTCCCAGCAGTTCTCCTAAAAATATGTAAGCGGGCCTTAGCAACTCCACTGAAGATGCTCTTCAGAAGCTCCTTGACTAGCGGTGTACTACCCAGGGAGCTGAAAGAAGGCACAATATGCCCTATCCATAAAGGAGGTAGTAGAGCGGAGGCCAAGAACTATAGGCCAGTTTCCCTGACGTCGCATATCAGTAAGGTCATGGAGCGAGTCGTCAGAAAGAAACTAATCACTTTCCTCGAAGAAAATGACCGCCTGACTAGCACGCAACATGGCTTCCGCCCAGGAAGAAGCTGCCTTACACAGCTGCTACATCACTACGACTGGGTACTGAGACAACTACTAGACAGCTCACGTGTGGACGTGATATATCTTGACTTTGCGAAGGCCTTTGACAAGGTCGACCACGGAATGATATGTCACAAACTACACGGACTCGGCATAACTGGAAAAGTAGGTGAGTGGCTGCATGGCTTTCTAAGGGACAGAAGCCAGGCAGTCGCAGCAAATGGGGCCCTCTCGAGGGAGACACCGATAACAAGTGGGGTGCCCCAGGGGACAGTCCTGGGACCACTACTGTTTTTGGTGGCTCTCTCGGACATGCCCTCTGTGGTGCATGCAACAACATCCCTCACTAGCTATGCTGATGACACTAAGGTAGCACAGGCAATCAAAAACCCGGCTGACGCTGCCCTTTTACAGCAGGATCTGGATGCCATATACAGATGGGCGAAAGAAAACAACATGCAGTTTAATGCTGGCAAATTCCAAGCCCTACAATACAAACCTGCAAACACAAATATAATGGAACACAGCTACACAGGACCAGGAGGGACCGATATCCCCGTGTCAAAATCGATACGAGACCTGGGCATAGACATGAGCGATGATGCATCTTTTTCTTCACACATCATGAAAGTGGTGACAACATGCAGACGACTCACTGGCTGCATCTTGAGGACTTTCCGGACAAGAGATCGAGACACCATGTTGACACTGTGGAGGACTTTTGTCCTAAGCCGCCTGGACTACTGCTCCCAGTTGTGGTCACCCCATAGTGTCAAACTAACCACGGAGCTTGAGGCAATCCAGCGAAGCTACACCAAGAGGATTGCCAAGATGAGGGAGACAAGCTACTGGGAGAGGCTAAAGGAACTGAATCTCTACTCCTTGGAGCGAAGACGGGAGAGATACGCAGTGATCTACATGTGGAAAATCCTGGAGGGACTAGCGCCAAACTTTGGCATTGGGAGCTGGACCAACCGTCGAACAGGACGTCACTGTGTGGTGCCAAAGGTCTCGTCTTCCACATCTAGAATAAGGAGCAGGTATTGGACTGTCTGGCAGGTTTTCTACAGTTGGATGCCCTTCCTAACACCAACCACATTTACAGTGTGGGTCTGGGAGGTTTTTACCGTGTTGCCTACATGGCCACATTACAGCGTGGACTGTGTGTTTTTTTGTCGTGACACCTACACGATCTCATTTGTTTCGGCCTGGATGGCGCGGCACCAACATAACTTTACATAGAACGGGGTGGTGTGGATGGGGTGGGGGTTGTGGTGGTGGGACGGGGTGTATTTTGTTAGAGATGCCTACTGGCAAGGCGGGTCTTCTCTATTACTGAGTACCGCCAAAGGTCTCGGTCCAGTGACATTGTCTTGGTGAGGTGTAAGTGTGTGAGGTCGGTGTTTATCAGCTCGTCCCAGGTTTTTCTGGGTCTGCCTATTCCGTGGCTACCGTCTATCTTTATTGCCCTGCACTTTGTTATACAGCTATCATCCTTCATGCGCATCACGTGACCATACCAACGTAGCCTTCTTTCTAGTAAACAACATCTGATCCCTCTTATTTCTAATTTTTTCCTTAGTTCGTTTATGCTTTGTCGTTCACGTATATTACTATTACACATCCAGCGGAGCATGCAAGCTTCGTTTCTCTCTAGTCTGCGTATATCCTCTGCACACAATGCCCAGGTCTCACTGCCATGCAACATTGCTGTTCGTATGCAGGCATCGTACAGCCTGCCTTTCATTTTTAGGGAGAACCCTTTAGCGGCT